>JAOTRH010446859.1:0-31488 GCA_034768845.1 Heliamphora exappendiculata
TTTCTAGCTTAAGATTTAAAAGATGTGAGAAATAAAAGATTCAAATGATAAGAACACTTTTCTTGTTTTATATCTTTTCATTTTAATTTGCAAGTAGATTAATTTCTTGATAGAAAATTAAAGTGTAATAAAATTATTCGCAAAGCAAATAAATGATGAAATAATTTAAGTGTAAACGTGTGTGATGTAAAGAGAATCAACAATAAAGTAAACAAAGGAATAAGTAAGCAAGAAGAGGAACACCACGATTTTTACAAGGTTCGGCGCAACGACCTACGTCCTTGCCTCAAGCCAACCGCTATGAGGATTTTTACTATCTCTCATTCAATAGGCAGAGGAGCCTCTCTCCTTAGTCTAGGCGAAGTAGGCTCCCTTAAGAATGTACCATTCTCAAGTCAACCCAATCCTTGTAGACGGATTAGCCTCTTTTGAGAAACGCCTTTTTCAAATACAAATCAACAATAGTGATATGAAAGTGTACAAAAGAATGCTCCTTGGATGAGCAAATAAGCACAAACAATGAATGCTCTAACTCACTTCACAATAGAATATGACCATGAAGCTCAAAGAGAATTCTAAAGAATTTTTCTCTAAAAAATATGTATGAAAGACTCAAGATTTTGAAGCACAAGAGAGTAATAGAATGAGAGATGTTTTAGAGGGTTTGGATGAATGAAACAATAGCATAAGACCAGTATTTATAGGCTCCAAAATCAAAATAGCCATTAGGCTAAATATAGAAGTGCCAAATTAGCCGTTTTAAGAAAAATTTGAATTTTAAGCTGTTCGGTCGACTGAAGAAACTCATTCGGTCGACTGAACTTCACTTCAGTCGACTGAACATGAAGGTTGGTCCACTGACCAATTTTAGATCTGAAAATTTATTTTTGGAAGCTCATTCAGTTGACTGGATAAACACCTCAGTCAACTAGATCATTGAAAATCCAGTTGATTTGAAAAAATATTTTTATGACTTTTTAGAGTTCCTATGAGCTTCAAAAAAATATTTAAGAGATAAAATGAATGTACAAGAATCTTAACAAATAAAATTTTACAATATGTTCTTCAAGTCTTCACTATCTCGATTCTTTGTATTTGTTCTGCAAAAACTTGTCGCCAAGGAACTTGTTTTGAATTTATGCGTCATGGCTTCCGCTGTGTATCTTGGATTGTGCTAAGCATATGTTTCATGTTAAACAATCTCCATGTGCACAATTAGATACATAGGTTTGTTATCATCAAAATCAATTATTGAAGCCTTGTTAGGTCTTCACTCGGTGTACCTTCTTAATAGAGTCAAGAATATACCTCCCAATGCTAGGAAGGGTGCACAATCATTCTCCTTGCCATATATTTGGAAGCATGTGGTCAGAAAGCTTGTTGGCTTCCTCGACATATCCTCGAGACAATAAACTGACCGAGGTATCGGGTAGGCAGAGCGGGGGTTTAAGAACCAAGCACACAAATATGCAAATACAAATACCAATAAAAAGTTTACAACAAGAACCATTGCCATTTCAAGTTTATCCCTCTTGTGATATTATTTGGAAAACTAGTCCCTAGTATAGTCGAAAGAAAAAGTTGTGGATGCTTTGGGTTGCATGTGGGGGATGCACCGGATATCTATTGTTTTTAAAAAATATTTTTTTTCCTTTTTAAAACAAAAGTTCAAGATATTTGAGCATCCATTTTTAAAAATGGAGTCGCTAGTTGAATTTTGAAAAAAACTAAGAAAAACCAAAAGAAAGTTGCGGGTCTTTTAAAAATGTAACCTGAGAACAAGAGTGTTCGGGGGCTAGAGTACGAAAAGGGAAGGTGTTAGGCACCCTTTTCGCCCAACCATAAGGTTGGCCTTTATTTTGTCAATATTAGTTATTTTGTGAACTGTTTAAAGGAACATATACAGAATATGAGGTTAAAAAGAGTTCAAAGAAACGCAAGTAATGAAAAAACAAACTGACTACGATTCCTAGGGTCATGCAACTTGGTTATTATTTCTAGATATTCGACACGTATTATTTAGGAAAAGCAAAGTAAAAAACACGTGAGTAAACGATAAAACAAACAAGTAAGATTCTAAGTGTCATGCAACAATGTTTTTGTCCCTATCAGCTGTAAACAGGCTATACAGAACGAGTAGAAAAGACTTAAATGTCATATTTAAGCACTGGTCATGCACAAAACTCACGGATGTAGCAACAAATGCTACGACTGTGACAAAAATAGTCACAAAACAAGCAGTCGTGACAAAAATAGGATAACGGCAAAGAACAGAAGAAAAATATCTCACGGCTGTAACAAATAAATGTCGCGGCCATGGTTTTTTGGAAGTACATAAAGGGTATATACATTGCACGTGGCCTAAAACAAGCTCAAATGAATAAGTTATGCAGGACAGATACCATAACCTATTGGTTTTAGGCTAGATCTACCATCGTTCGTCCTCTACACAAGCAATAACTCTAAACAGAATATACAGGATGATAAATATGAATAATAGAATGCTTGAAACATAGTTTCATGATACTGGCTTCACAATAACCTCAGGTTTGTAACGACCCATTTGGTCTAGGCCAGATCTACCATTCATTACCAAACAGAAAGATAAACAGAGGTACAAAAAGAAAAAATACTAAACAGAGCAACAAAAGGATGTACAAACTTGAAATAAACAGATAACAGAGAGTTTTGAAAAGAGTTTTTGTATTTTTGGCCTTAAAAACGATGTCACGGCCGCAATAACAAAATGTTATAGCCGTTCATATAGAGAGGCATAAATGTACCGGCGCATATAAAAAGGACACGACCGTAACTGTGGTTTAAGAAAACATACGGCCGTGACATCTAAAGGTCATGGTCGTTATGTTTCAAAACCCACATAAAGCTTTTGATGTGCTAAGTGTGCTTGCGAGTATCAAAACAGAATGAGAACAAATGTAAATATACAAAATAGAGAGGTATGAATACACTTTTAGTAATGAAAAACTTGAAAGAAACAAATGATTACATAGAAATGAATGGTAAATAAGCAATAAAAACAATGAAAACTTTATCCACGACACCCTTGGCGAAGACGATGAGAGTTTAAGAAGAGTCGTGGTGTCCGAAGGTTAACTTGCGTGAGTATCCACCTCGAATGGCCCCTCAGTGGTGAGATTATGATACCTCTATTCCAATATATGTGCTCCAAGAACTCTTCTGGGGGCAAGCAAGAACACGAATAAGGCTCGAAAAGTATGGGACGGATGGGAGAATATCGAATTGGGGGAGTATTTTGACAGGGTTTGGGCCTCCAGGTATGTCTCTCTCTAGTTTTTGCTTGGAATCGCAGCCTATTTATTAGCAAGGCGAGCAACACAGGCCCCTTTTGGGATGCTTCCACCTGTCCAAAAAGGGGTAATAATGACGGCCACTATCTTTTTGCTTTTGTTTAGTGCAGGCCGCTACCTTTATAGTTGTGAAAAGGACAGTCTTGACTCTCAAAAGTCACAGCTTGGATAACGAAGCAATGGCTGTGACAAAGAAATTCATAGCTTGATTTAGGGTTTTCAAAAAATGTTACGACCATGAGAGTAAGGACAAGGCCTATTATAGGGTTTTCAAAAAGGTAGCGTCCATGTAGATGGGAATGCACGGTTTGAAGGTTATTTAGGATTTTTGGGTTTTGAGCCATATTCGTGATTTTGCTTGCTTTGGGGTATCCTTCAGCATGATTCTCATACTTTTACCATTGGAGGGCATTTAAGATGGATGCCTAAGATTCAGCTTGGTTAGATTAGGGTGTCTACAGCTCAGTAGACGGGCTGGCCTGATTCAGGTTGGGGTTTAGCAAGTTCACTTCATAACTTCAGCTTACATCATTAGTGGGATTATTCGAATTTCTGGCATACGATTTTTAGACCATTTTCTACTTGGGTTTCCCTTCTCAATATCCCCAGACTACATAGCATCCTCTATTTGTACCCCATCATCAAAAACCTTCTCAAATGTCATCAATGGCGGTGTGATCAGATACTTGCAGATTGCGGCTGTAGGTTCTTCACCACCATTCTTGCTTACTCCTTCTCATGGGTCAATTTTTCATCATAGCTTCCTTGGCCCTCCACTGAGTTAGAAACTCAACAAAAGATTCTTTGGCCTCCTACTGGGTTATCTCGAGTTCTCGAGTGGTGACATTGAGCTGAATATTGTAGTTGTACTAATTAACAAATGTAGAAGTAATGTCCTCTCACGTTCTTGTTTTTACAGCATCTAAAGACAGAAACCATTTTTGAGCAGCTCTTAACGAAGACCACGAGAAAAGATGGGCTTTTAACTGATCACTGATACCCATTGGCGACAAAGTTCCCACGTACATTCTCTAATGGATTCTCGGGTCCCCGATCCTGTCAAATTTCCCCATATCAGGCATTTTGAACTTCTCATGCAGTTTAACATCGGAGAATAAACAAATTCTAACATATTGTCCTCAACTCCTTGAGCTTTCCTCAAAATCTTCTCCAACTTGTCGACCTTATCAGACAAGATCGACTCCTTGGTGGCAATGATTTTTGAGATCCCCGGCCGGACGGGCTGTGCAACTACTGGTTGGGCTACCTCAGGTCCTACATTATCATCCCAAATATTATCTCCTATATCATCCTCGGGGTCATTTAAAACAACCGCATTAGGGTCTGTAACCTAAGTCTGCAAAGCTTGGATCTAAGCCTGGCACTAAGTCTGGATCCTAGCCTGATTTGTTATGGTGGTACTGACTCCTTCAACAGTCTGATGCAATTCTAGAATTGCCCTCATCATATCAGCCATAGCCAACTCTAGGTCTGCCATCGACAATCTCAATAGACTGGTACGTTTGGGTCTTTTGCTCAGAGATCGAGCCCAAGTACGTATAACTTCTTCTCTTTTGAGCGCTATTACTCCAGGTCTTTAAACTGAAAGGACTCACGTAAATCGGAAGACTCGTTAGCTGGGCCTAAACTCAAAATAACTTACCCTCAACGACAGACCGAGAGGACAAAAGCTAATCCTAATTGGGGTGCTAACTATACAAACAAAAGAATCTGTAAAAAGAAAATCACATAACCCTAAAAGATTTATTAATCCTAAAAGAAGGGTTCTAAGAATCTATATGCACAAGAAAAGGCTGATAGGTCTTTACTCAGTGTATCTTCTGAATAGAGTCAAGATTATACCTCCCAATGCCAGGAATGGTGCAAGGTATGGTCAAATGGTATGTAATAACTCTTTTTGCCACATCTTTGGAAGCATATTGTCAAAATTCTTGCTGGCTTCCTGAACATAGCCTCGAGATAATAAACTAATCAGGGTATCGGGTAAGTAGAGCGGGGATTTGTGAACTAAGTAGACCAATATGCAAATGTAAATGCGAATACCCATGAAAAGTTTACAACAAGAACCATTAACATTTCAAGTTTAGCCCTCTTGTGACTTTTTTAGGAAATTCAGTCCCCAACGGAATGACCAGAAAAGCTGTGGATGCTTTGAGTCGCACGCAGGGGATGCAGCGAGTATCTATTATTTTTAGAAAAATTTTATTTTCTTTTAAAACAAAAGTCCAAGATATTTGAGTATCATTTTTGAAAAATAGAGTCACCACTTGATTTTTAAAAAAAACTAAGAAAACCCAAAAGAAGGCAAAAGAGGGTTCGGGGGCTAAGGTACGAAAAGAGAAGGTGTTAGGTACCCTTCTCGCCCAACCATGAGGTTGGCCTCTACTTTGTCAATATTGGTTCTTGTTGTAAACTTTTTAAAAGTAACATAAACAGAATGGGAGGTTAAAGAGAGTTCAACCAAAAGCAAGCAACGGAACAAAAACTTAACTACGATTCTAGGGTCATACAACTAGGTTATTAGTTTTAGATATGCCGCACATATTGTTTGAGCAAAGCAAAGCAAAAAACATGCAAATAAGCGATAAACGAACAAGTAAGATTCTAAAGGTTGTGGAACAATGTTTTTGTCCCTCTCATGCCGTAAACAGGCTATACTGAACAAGAAGAATAGACTTAAACATCATATTTAAGCTACTGGTCATGCACAAAACTTACGGCCGTGGCAACAATTGTTGCAGCCGTGACAAAAATAGTCACACAACAGGCGGCTGTGACTAAAATAGGGTAACCACAAAGAATATAACAAAAATATCTCACGGCTGTAACAAATAAATGTTGTGGCCATGGTTTTTAGGGGGTACAAAAATGGTGTATACATCACATGAGGCTTAAAACAAGCTTAAAGGAATAGGACGTGCAGGACAGAGACCATAACCTATTGGTTTTAGACTAGATCCACCATCCTTCATCCTCTATGCAAGCAATAACTCAAGACAGAATATGCATGGTATCAAATGTGAATAACAGAATGCTTGAAAAATATTTTCATTATATTGGCTTCACAAAAACCTCACGGCCTTAACGACAGGATGTAACGGCCGTGACAAAAATGAAAGAAAATGAGGCGGCCGTCATATTATCATATCCTCAGAATATATAGATATGAAGGAATACAGAATGAAGACTATGACCCATTTGGTCTAGGCCAGATTTGCCATTCATTACCTAATAGAAAGATAAATAGAGGTACCAAAAGAAGAAAATGCTAAACAGAGCAATAAAAGGATGTACAAACTTGAAATAAATAGAAAACAGAATGTTTTGAAAAGGGTTTTTGCATTTCTGACCTTAAACCAATGTCATGGCCGTAACAACAAGATGTAACGACTGTCCATATAAATAGGCATAAATGTACCGCTCATATAAAAATGACACGCCTGTAACTGTGGGTATAACAAAACATACTGTCGTGACATAAGAAGGTCACAACCGTCATGTTTCAGAACCTCAAAAAGCTTTTGATGTGTTCAGTGTGCTCGTGAGCATCGAAATAGGATGTAAATAAGTGGAAATATACAAAACGAAAGGCTATATGATGAAAATACTAGTAATAAAGAAAACTCAAAGGAGATAAAGGTTTACATTGAAATGAATAATAAATAAGCAATAAAATAATAAAAACTTTATCCACGACACCCTCGAAGGAAGAAGATGAGGGTTTAAGAAGAGTTATGGGATCCTAAGATTACCTCGTGTGAATATCCACCTCGAATGGCCCATCGGTGGTAAGAACATGATACCTCCAATCCAATATATGTGCTCTAAGAACTCCTTCGAGGCAAACAAGAACAAGAACGAGGATCAGGAAATATTGGATGGGTGGGAGAATATCAAACGGGGGAGTATTTTAACAGAGTTTAGGCCTCCAGGTATGTTTCTCTCTTGTTTCTGCTTGGAATCGCTACCTATTTATAGGCAAGGCGAGCAACACAAACCCCTTTTAGGATGCTGTCACTTGTCCAAAAGGGGGTAACAGTGACGGCCGCTACCTTTTTTCTTTGGTACAGTATAGGCCGCTACATTTATAGTGGTGAAAAGGACAGCCGTGACTTTTGAAAGTCACGGCTTGGATAAAAAAGTAATGGCCGTGATAAAGAAAGTCATGGCTTGATTTAGGGTTTTCAAAAAAGGTCACGGCCGTAAGATTAAGGACATAGCATGTTCAAGGGTTTTCAAAAAGGTAGCGGCCATGTGGATGGGAATGTCATAACCTGAAGGTTTTTCAGGATTTTTTGGGTTTTGACCCATATTCGTGATTTTGCTTGCTTGGGGGTGTCTTTAAGCAAGATTCTCATACTTTCGTCATTGGGGCGCATTTGAGATAGGTACCTAAGATTTGGCTTAGTCAGATTAGGGTGCCTATATTGCTAAGTAGCGTAGGTCGAGCAAAGGTGATAAACCTAATGACGAGTGAAGGATTTCATGCTATAACTGTCGGACATGGGCTTCTCCAGTAGATTCACTTTCTCTATCAACCAAACCTAAGAGAAACAAAGAAAAAGGACAGGTGAGTGGAAAATTTTAAGAAAACACAAAAAAAGGAGAGCTGAGAAAAAATAGAGAGAAAGAACAAAGAAAGAAAAGCTGAGTGGAAGAACTCGAGAGAAATATAGAAAAATGAGAGTTGAGAGACTACCTGCAACAGGAGAGCACTATCGGTAAAGTAAAGGGCACCCTCAATGTGGACTGCATCAAGACCAAGGAGCGTCTCGACAAGAACTAACGGGATAGGATCCCAGCCCTCGTGAATCTAACGAGCCACATCTACTAAGGAAGAGCGAGCCTACCCGTCCGAGAGTTCCAAGAGGAAATGAGCCAGAAGATAGATGCAAAGAGCATACCGACGCTAAAGCTGAAAAGAAAGGTCTCTAATAGATCCCCGAGGCCCGAAGCGATCCATGATCTGTGCCACATCGAGAAATTTGTCGTCGGTAATGAGAGAAGCCTCACACCTAGAATAACCACAGAGCTGCATCAGCCTGTCCCTAGGACTTGAGAAAGGCGTAGAAACTATTACATCTTCTCGGCCCAAAATCTCTAAATCGGCCGAAAATTCCTCCACAGTCAGACATAATTCCTCAACGCCAAAACAGAATACATATACCTCGGGATCCCATAGCTGGGTTGCTCCTCTTAGAAAATGCCAATCTACCCTCAGTGTTTGCAAAGAAAACAGCGCATCAAAACCAAAGTTGAGAAAATTTTTGCGCTCAACCGGGAAAAAGTCGCTCATCCAAGCCAACAGAGAGTTGTTGTACAAGTAGACTATGAAGAATATAAGGAAAATGAAAGTTATCCAGAATAGTGGGGTCTGGAACAGTTGCCCCTTTTTATAGACCTAAAAATTGAGGGAACCCATAGATTATGCATAAAGTTTCGCGCCAAAAACTTTTATCACAGCCGTCATCTTTTTCTCACGGCCATTAACTTCTCACCTCATAGCCGTCATGTTTTCCTCCCAAACTTAATGGCCATAATATCCCAATGTCCAGTCCGTGAACTTTTCTCCATAAAAACTCAGGCTGCCATATCGAAAAAACATACAGCCGCAAGATTATTTCTCACAGCCGTATCTTTTTTATGCAGAAATTTTGACAGCCTGTCCCCATTTTGTCAGCATGCCCCAAATTATAGTACAAACCTGTTAGCAACTCGTAACATGGAAAAGCAGCTCATATGGTAGGATCACAACCCATGAATCATACATTATGCATAATAGGAGTCTAAGCATTTCAAAAGTGATTTTCATAATATAATAACAATAAGGCATCCATGATAATCAAAAGTGTGAACCACAGGGCACGATGGCCCAACCCATTAAAAGTAAAATAATGTGTATATGTGTATCGTGGCAAGCAGGCCAAAAGAAGAATCAAAGGCACACATGCCCTATCTATCGTATCTGTGCAATGTGTCAAGAACAATATGTTAGTATGTATGAGTGTGTATCAAGGGCAGTGTACCGGTGTACATCGGTGTGTGTACTAAGAATAGTGTAATAAGTCATAACAGAGTGTCAAAATGTATCCAACAGGCACGCATGCCCAAACAAGAATAAGTACGCAGGCGTCTATGTACACTAAAAAGAGAAGATCATCAGCAGTAGGGGCAGCAGGTCGGTCACTCTCGCCAGGTCCTCTTCCTCTGGATGATGTAGCCTACCTGAGATGACTCGTCAAATGACCCCGTTGATCCCATATCCTCTTCTGTGGTCATGCCAATCTGTGTCACGCTGGAAGTCCGAACTCTAAAAGAAGTAGTGGAAACAGAAGTGGAAGCAGAAGTCCGTGTTGATGCTGCGATTGGAGCAGCAGGTGCCGTGTGACCGCCGCGAGTCCTCAGTCCTCCGCATGCCCACGCTGAAAGGAGAAAAAGGGCCACATCAGTTAAGGTAGATAAATATTAGCAGAATGGTAAAAGTGCAAAAATGTAAATGTGAGCTAGGAAGGGCTAAGTACCACAGCAGAGCCAATACCCTCAGCCCGGAGATCAGGTGAAGGCACTAGGCGCACCACTTCTGTGGCATCTGTCAAGAGAAGAACCAAATCAGTACAGTCATATGTCATAAGTAGTGTAGTGTAGTAAGATATTAGACCCAATACAGACATGAGAACCAGAGTCATTCATGAGAATCAGTGTAGTCAGACGTAAGGGGTAGTATGAAAACAAAAGGAAGGGTGTCATACCTGCTCAGCACTAGGGGAAGGAGAATCTCCTAGGCCGCTAGCTTGGGGATCCGGATCTGGTAAAGAGAAATACAAAAAAAGGAGAGCTGAGAAAAAATAGAGAGAAAACACATAAAAAGAAAAGCTAAGTGGAAGAACTCGAGAGAAATATAGAACAATGGGAGTTGAGAGACTACTTGCAACAGGAGAGCACTATCGGTAAAGTAAAGGGAAACCTCAATGTGGACTGCATCAAGACCAAGGAGCGTCTCGGCAAGAACTAACGGGATAGGATCCCAACCCTCGTGAATCTAATGAGCCGCATCTATTAAGGAAGAGCGAGCCTACCCGTCCGAGGGTTCCAAGAGGAAACGAGCTAGAAGATAGATGCAAAGAGCATACCAGCGCTAAAGCTGAAAAGAAAGGTCTCCAATAGATCCCCGAGGCCCGAAGCGGTCCATGATCCGTGCCACATCGAGAAATTTATCGTCGGTAGTGAGAGAAGCCTCACGCTTGGAATAACCATAGAGCTGCATCAACCTGTCCCTAGGACTTGAGAAGGGCGTAGAAACTATGACATCTTCTTGGCCCAAAATCTCCAAAATGGCCGAGAAGTCCTCCACAGCCAGACATAATTCCTCAACGCCAAAAAAGAATACATATACCTCGGGATCCCATAGCTGGGTTGCTCCTCTTAGAAAATGCCAATCTACCCTCAGCGTTCGCAAAGAGAACAGCGCATCGAAACTAATGTTGAGAAATTTTTTGCGCTCAATCAGGAAGAAGTCGCTCATCCAAGCCAACAAAGAGTTGTTGTACAAGTAGGCTACGAAGAATACAAGGAAAATGAAAGTTATCCAGAATAGTGGGGTCTGGAACAGTTGCCCCTTTTTATAGATCTAGAAATTGAGGGAACCCATAGATTCTACACAAAGTTTTGCGTCAAAAACTTTTATCACAACCGTTATCTTTTTCTCACGGCCGTTAACTTCTCACCTCATAGCCGTCATGTTTTCCTCCCAAACTTTATGGCCATAATATCCCAATGTCCAGTCCGTGAACTTTTCTCCATAAAAACTCAGGCCGCCATATCGAAAAAACCAACAGCCACAAGATTATTTCTCATAGCCGTAACTTTTTTATGCAGAAATTTTGACAGCCTGTCCCCATTTTGTCAGCATGCCCCAAATTATAGTACAAACCTGTTAGCAACTCGTAACATGGAAAAGCAGCTCATATGGTAGGATCACAACCCATGAATCATACATTATGCATAATAGGAGTCTAAGCATTTCAAAAGTGATTTTCATAATATAATAACAATAAGGCATCCATGATAATCAAAAGTGTGAACCACAGGGTACGATGGCCCAACCCATTAAAAATAAAATAATGTGCATATGTGTATTGTGGCACGCAGGCCAAAAGAAGAATCAAAGGCACACATGCCCTATCTATCGTATCTGTGCAGTGTGTCAAGAATAATATGTCAGTATGTATGAGTGTGTATCAAGGGCAGTGTACCGGTGTGCATCAGTGTGTGTACTAAGAATAGTGTAATAAGTCATAATAGAGTGTCAAAATGTATCCAACAGGCACGCATGCCCAAACAAGAATAGGTACACAGGCGTCTATATACACTAAAAACAGAAGATCATCAGCAGTAGGGGCAGCAAGTCGGTCAATCTCGCCAGGTTCTCTTCCTCTGGATGTTGTAGCCTACCTGAGATGGCTCGTCAGATGACCCCGTTGATCCCATCTCCTCTTCTGTGCTCATGCCAATCTGTGTCATGCTGGAAGTCCTAACTCTAGAAGAAGTAGTGGAAACAGAAGTGGAAGCAGAAGTCCGTGATGATGCTGCGATTGGAGCAGCAGGTGCCGTGCGACTGCCGCGAGTCCTCGGTACTCCGCATGCCCACGCTGAAAGGAGAAAAAGGGCCACATCAGTTAAGGTAGATAAATATTAGTAGAATGGGAAAAGTGCAAAAATGTAAATGTGAGCTAGGAAGGGCTAAGTACCACAACAGGGCCAATACCCTCAGCCCGGAGATTAGGTGAAGGCACTGGTCGCATCACTTCTTGGGCATCTGTCAGGAGAAGAACCAAATCAGTACAGTAAGATGTCATAACTAGTGTAGTGCAGTAAGATATTAGACCCAATACAGACATGAGAACCAAAATCATTCATGAGAATCAGTATAGTCAGACGTAAGGGGTAGTATGAAAACAAAAGGAAGGGTGTCATACCTGCTCAACACTAGGGGGAAGGAGAATCTCCTAGGCCGCTAACTTGGGGATCCGAATCTGGTATAGATTCTCGTCTATGAAGGTGTCCACTGTCCATAGAAGCTTAGGGTGAACAGGACCCGGGGCAACGGGAGGAAGACCCCGCACGGTAGCACGGGCACCCTTGGCAGGCATGAGCCTCTCTCAAGAAAAGATCGTATAGTCACGATCCTCGCGCTCGATTAGCGTAGCAACATCGAGGCCTACTAGGGCTTGGATAATTTTGGCCGTGTGGAGGGTGTCGGTGTGGCGCATCCCCACTAGAGGCATCCTCGAGATTCAAAAATGGTTGTGCCCTAGGGACTACCGAACAATGCGCTCGCCAAGGTACCACTCTCTGAGAATGGCTCCTCAAGAAAGATGAAGGTCCCGATAACCCCACGACTCTGCATCAAATCGTCACCAGCTCGTCACCAGCTCGTACGCCCAGAGCTACAGAAAATCAAGAGGAGCGTTAGTACAGTTGAAACAAATATGTAGTTATGGAAATGGAAAAGGAAAGCACAAAAACTAGAGAAAGCAGATATACCTCCCAGATACGCCAGTACCCACTACCGGTCATATCGGAGGTCCTAATGGCCACGCTCATGTATTGGTACAAAGTAGCTAATGCAACTCCTCCCCAGTTGTAAGAGCCAATCTTGTCCACCACCATCATACTAGTAAGGTAGTGGAGGTGTACCCTGTTCTCTAAGTTCGGGAATAAGGCTATCCCGAACATATAGAGAAGGAATGCACACGCCACCCACTCGAAGTAGTGGACCTCTGAGCAGAGGAAGGGGTGAAATGTCTTCTTCATCCACGTGTATTGGATGCTCCCCTTGTCGATGGAAGGGGGTACGTGGCCGAGAAGGTGTGTAAGAGCCGCAGGGCTCTGGCAGATGTCAGGATTAAATGAGAATGGGTTGCCACCCACCCAGATCCCGGTGATAAGGGAGAAGTCAAGAGGAGTGAGTATGACCTCGAAGGTAGGCTGGTGGAAAGTGTTAATGGTGTCCCACCACCTCTCGGTCAGGGCCATAAGGGTGACCCGATCGTTGCTGATCCCCTCCAGCGTGGTGATAAAGCTGCTAAAACCTGCCTGATCAACAATCTCTTTGCTGTGAGGAGGGAGCACCATGTACCACTCCAAAACGTTCGAGGACCCACCAAAACCCCAATTACGAAGTCGCCCCTAAAATGAAAACAAAACAAACTAATAAGTAAAATGGAATGATAACAAAATTAAAATCAATTATACAACGAGATAACTGAAACAAAGTTCTCCACCAGCTTCTAAAACCAAAACATACGAACCACCTATTTCCATCCAACAAATGATAACCCAAACGATAATTTTGAATCTAACTTCAAATTCACTAAACGGATTCCAAAACAAGCTTTGTTCAAACCAAACTTCATTCAAAATTCAAGTTTCAATTCCAATTCCAATTCTCAGAAAAATATAACTTCCTACCAATCCAAAATTTGTTTTCTAAAGACGATGACCCAATTCAATTCAAGTAAAAATCAAAATTCCGTTGAACCAAATCCGTCTCATTCCAAAACTCAAAGTTCAAATCTTGTTCCTAGCCTAAACCTAAATCCAATGATCCATTTCGCACGACTTTAGTCAAATCAATTTTAATTTCAAGCGTTAGAATTTGACTTCAAAGTCAAAAATCAATTAACACTCGGCTCTGCTCAGATCTAGTTCAAACCAATCAAATCCAAACCTAACTTACCCAACGCAAAAAGAAACAAAAACTCAAACAACTAACCGATCCGATTTAATTCAAATTCAACTTTTTAAGTTCAATTCAACTTCAAAACAACATTCAAAATTTCAAACGAACCTAGTTTCTAATGCGTTTCAAAACTCAAAATTGAAACCTAACATGAATCCAATTCCATTGCAAACCTAGCTTCTAAAATTGATGCATCATCATATCCAGAACTTGCTTTATCCATGTCTTAATGCACTTTTCAATTAAATCCCGATCAAATTCATTTCAAACATAATATGAGGTTCAAGTCATTCAAGTTATTCAAATTTTTACTTAGATTTCATTCAAACTCAACCACGACTAAAATTGGCCCCAATTAATAATGTTTAAATCAATACTATTTAATTCTAATTACAATCTAAAATCCAATTCAATTCCAATTGCTTCTATTGTCAAATCTAAGATCCAAATCAAGTTCAACTCGTTTTTAAATCCAATTTTAACTCAATTTCAATTCCAACTCGATATACAATTCAATTCAATTCAAATCCAATATACAATTTAACTTTAATTCAAGATTCGAATCCAAAGTTTCATCCAAGTGCAAAGATTTAATCTAAAGTTCATCCTCATCCAAGTTCGAGGGTTATTTCCATCCGAGTTTAAGGTTCAAATCCATCATGAATTCAAGTCCAAAGCTAAAGTCAAGATCGGTTCAAATCTCATCCAAGTTTAAAATCTTAAATCTCAAATCCAACATCCGATTCAAATTTAATTCATTTCTAAATCAACTCAAGCATCCAATGATATTTCAAATTCAATTCAATATAATACAAACCAAGTTCAGTGCACAAATGATTCAAAAAGCAAGTAATGATTCAAGTTACCTCAACGTTCCTAGCCAAGAAATGATCCTCACAACAGCGGAGGAGAATCTTTCCCTCCGCAATCACGTCCGGGATGATAAACTTCTTCATAGCCAGCTTTCGCAACCAGTGAAGAAGAGGGATGTACGTGGCCAGGTCAAAATTCTCTAGCATACCCGGAGCACCACCCCGAGAAGTTCCTTAGCCCCATCTCCTCCATCGCCACTGGCTCCATCATCTTTGGCATCACCGCTAATAGTCGCACCATCATTGCAGGCACCACCATCGCCTCCATGACCAACCGCGCCACCTTCGCCTCCACTAGCACTGCCACCCTCCTCCCCAACGAATCAAAAGCCAAGACTGCCCATGAGAATCGTAAACACGAGCGAAAGGAGAGAGAGGAGAAACATCTTTAGTCGAGAGAGAGAGAGAGAGAGAGATGAGAAGCGATAGAGATAAGAAGAAAGAGAGATGAGAATGCGAGAGAGATGAAAAGGTCAAGAGAGTGGGAGAAGAGAGAGCCATTTTAGATCCAGGCGAATGATTTTTGAACGTGTCTCAGAACTTATGTTTCGCTATCAACCTCGCGGTTGTTAAATCCAGTGCCTTTAAATATGACAACCGTAACAACTTGACCCAGGTCGCAACTCTTTTAGCCACAGCTGTAACTTTTTCTCAAATGTTTCTCACAACCATGACCTTTATGTTCAGGCCGCCCCATCCCTAGGCCACAATAGTACAGGCCATGACTTTAGAAAGTAACGACCGCCATGTATTCAATCCCCCCATCTTTTGAAATGTTAGGCAACCTTTGCGTAGCTTTTTGAACAAATCAAAAACTCTTTTAGCCCTTCTCTATGTTTTGAATGCCCTTTCAAAAACCCCTTCGGTCCTTGTCACGACCTAAACCTGACTTATCGGTCGTTTCAAGACCCTAAACTGATATTATACCCCAATCCTTGTCACAACCTAAAACTGACTTACCAGTCATTTGAAGACCCTAAACTGATATTCATCTCCGCTCCTTGTCATGACCTAAAACTGGCTTATCGATCCTTTTAAGACCCTAAACTGATATTCAACCCCGGTCCTTGTCACAACCTAAAACTGACTTACTAGTCCTTTGAAGGGCCCTAAACTGATATTCAACTTCGGTCCTTGTCGCGACCTAAAACTGACTTACCAGTCCTTTTAAGACCCTAAACTGATATTCAACTTTGGTCCTTGTCACGACCTAAAACTAACTTACCGGTCCTTTAAAGACCCTAAACTGATATTCAACCCCAGTCTTTGTCACGACCTAAAACTGACTTACCTGTCCTTTGAAGACCCTAAACTAATATTCAACTCCGGTCCTTGTAACAACCTAAAACTAACTTATCGATCCTTTCAAGACCCTAAACTAATATTCAACCCCGGTCCTTGTCACGACCTAAAACTCACTTACCGATCCTTTTAAGACCATAAACTGATATTCAACCCCTTTGATCCTTGTCATGACCTAAAATTGACTTATCAGTCCTTTCAAGACCTTAAACTGATATTCACCTCGCCGGTCATCCCCATGACCTTAAACTGACTTGTTGGTCTTTACATAATCTTAAAATGCCCCTAGTACCTCCGGTCCTCCTCATAACCTTAAACTGACTTGTCGATCCTCGCATGACCCTAAAATGCCTCTAGCACCTTCGGTCCTCCTCATAAACTTAAACCGACTCCTTGGTCCTCGCATGACCTAAAACTGCCCGTTAATCGATTGGTCTTCCTCATGACCTTAAACTGACTTGTCGATCTTCGCATAACCCTAAAATGTCCCTTTACCTCTTCGATCCTCCTTATGACCTTAAACTGACTTGTCGATTCTTGTATGACCTAAAAGTGCCCCTAAGAGTACGGTCCCCCTCGTGACCTTAAACTGACCTGTCGGTCCCCCTTATGACCTTAAGCTGATTAATAATCCCTCGGTACATGTTGTGACCTTAAAATGTTTCTTGCATTGTACCAATTTGCATTGTACTGTACCTGTTATTTATTTTGTTTAGCTTATTGTGACCTTAAAATTTTTCTTGCAATGTACCAATTTGCATTGTACTCTACCTGTTATGCGTTATGTTTAACCTGTTTGCATAATATGTATTGCCCTACAAACTACGACCGGTCTGATCCTTACAATGGGGGTACATAGGAAGCTCAATGTAAATTCGGGTTTGATCACGCTTTTTTTGTATGTTTTGTTTATGCCTAAGATTGGCGGCTTACTCAATTGGTTTATCTCTTGAGTTTTTACATTTACTTGCGCCACGAGTTGCTGCAAGCTCTGTCAAAGTGGGGCAACTATAAACATCCCAATCTGACCAAGCCGATTCTTAGGCACCCTTCTCGATTGCGCTCCGATGATGAAAGTATGAGAATCATGCTCTAAGGTACTCCTAAGCAAGCAAAATCACGAATATGGCTCAAAACTCAAAAATCCTAAAAAAACCCTTCAGGCCGTGATATTCCCATCTTCATGGCTACTACCTTTTTTAAAACCCTAAAGCAGGTCGTGTCCTTACTCTCGTAGCCATAACCTTTTTGAAAATCTTAAATCAAGTCATGACTTTCTTTATCAGGCCGTCACTTATTTATATAAGCCGCAATCTTTGAAAGTTGCAACTATCCTTTTCACCACCATAAAGGTAGCAGCCGTCACTGTACAAAAAGTAGCAGCTGTCACAATTATCCCTTTTTGGACAGGTGGCAGTATCTGAGAAGGGGTATGTGTTGCTCGTTTTGCTTATAAATAGGTGGCAATTCTAAGCAGAAACAAGAGAGACAAATACTTGAAGGCCCAAACTCTACCAAAATACTTCCCCATGCGATATTCTCCCATCCATTCTATACTTTTTGAGCCTTACTCGTGTTCTTGCTTCCCTCTGGAGAGTTTCTATAGCACATATATTGACTTGGAGGTATCGTATTCTCACTGTCAAGGGGCCATTTGAGGTGCGTATTCACACAAGGTAACTTTAAGAACCCGCGACTCTTTTTAAACCCTCATCTTCTTCCCCTGAGGGTGTCGTGGATAAGGTTTCTATTATTTTTTTGTTGCTCATTTATAATTCATTTCAATGTAAACATCATTTCCTTCAAGTTTTTCATTACTAACAGTGTACTTATAGCCCTATGTTCTGTATGTTCATGTTTGTTTACATTCTGTTTCGACGTTCACAAGCACACTAAGCACATTTCTACCCGCCATTCTAGAATAAAATAAAAAGAGTGTTACGATTCTGGGAGTTATTTTAGTTCTTAATTATTTATTATGGATTGAAATTTTATAGAGTTAGGTTAACAATTATAGAACTGCTTATGGAGATTTTGACATCAAAGGTCTATATTTCATTTCAACTCATAGTCAATACAAGTTTGTCAAGTTCACACAGCATACATACAATTTTCAAGTCAAAAGAAAAAGTACAAGGCTATCACGCTAACACTCAAACAAACAAA
Source organism: Heliamphora exappendiculata (assembly GCA_034768845.1). NCBI lineage: Eukaryota > Viridiplantae > Streptophyta > Magnoliopsida > Ericales > Sarraceniaceae > Heliamphora > Heliamphora exappendiculata. The sequence continues at coordinate 18,432 of JAOTRH010446859.1, forward strand.
TGTGCATAAAAATGGCAAACAATCGACTCACGTTTCCAGGTCCCCTCGATAATGTTGTAGCAAAGCCACTACACCTCAACGTGCCAGACGCTATTCGGCCTCATCTGTACTCTATTGGTTATGGCAATCGGAATCTCTCGGTACGTCTCAGGGTCGTCAAAGTTGATGGCCAGATCACGCGGGTTGATGATTCCTCTCTCATCTGTCAGCCTCTGGTACTACATCCACCTTATGGTCAGCTCATCCCCCATTCGTGTCTTAAACCCAAGAGGAAAGTCTAAGGAGGAAAGTCTAAGCAATAAAGTCTTTGGTTGCACTTTTCGATTACACGTACTGGCCCTAGGTAACGCAGGAAGGCTTTCGATTTTCTCCACATGCACATGTGCTTCGGACATATTCGAGCGTATACGTAATCTCCCACATAAAAGCCTTAGTACTCGGGACGACTATAGTAAATGGCGGTATCCGCTGCTTCGTCTTCATCAAACTCGGGTTGTGGCGCCTCAAACTGATCGTATAGGAAATCAATTGCCATTTCTTCTTCTTCTTCTTCTTCTTCTTCGTCCTCGTCCTCTTCGTCATTAGCATCAAATTCTTCCTCATTTGGCTCTTTGTTCATCTCCATCTCATCACCTTCGTCATCTGTGTTGGCCTGCCATTCCTCCAAAAAAACCCATGCTAAAGGGACGGCGTCGATCGGTTCTTGCTCCTCTACAGGTATCTCCTCTGGGTCTTCTTCTGAATCTGAATCTTCAAGTTTTGATCCCGGCCATGGTTCTCCCGCTGGTTCTGCGTCGGACGCCATCCTAAGAAAGAAAGATAGAGAAAGTCCTAAGGTAAAGATTTTAAGTTGTTAAAATTATACGTGATAAATTAGTAGTATAAACACTCTGCAGAGTTTTCTATGCTGCAGAACTCGCGATCTCTCATTTTCCAAGGCTTGAAGGTTCACTAAACCTAGGCTCTGATACCAAACTGTGACACCCCGTTCCCCGGGTATGTTGGGACATATGTAACTATAAGTAAGGGACATATTCTAGCCGAATGTTCATAAATATATAAGATAACTATTACATCATTAATGGTTCAGAGATTGTTCCAAATACTTAATAAGCATAGTCATCCAGAAAACTTAACAAAAGTTACATCATGTCCGTGAAAAACTTGAACAAAAAGATCAAAAAGAGACGTCCTACGTCTTCAAACTGCGTCGTTGGGGTCGACCTTCTCCTGTCACTCTCCCTCTTCTGCAAATTCTTCCCCTTCAATGAACCCGCCTTCCTCAAAGGGTCCCTCTTCGTCACCTGTGGCATAAATGCCATGAGCGACCCGAGAAGATCTTAGAGGAGAGAGAAACTACCCTAGAAGTGTTAAAATGAAACACAGGCATGACTCCGAGGAGAAAACTACGGTAAGAAAAACCAAATATGGTGAAAAACAAAATCTGGGTAAGAACCTGAAGGAAAAGCTAGCCTAAGCAAAGGATAACAGAAGACTCGGGTCGAACCCGGAGAAAGAACTAGCCTAAACTTGATCAAAACAATTCTAACAATATACAAACAAAACATACAATGAAGAAAAATACATAATCCTACTAGGGTTAGCAACACCTAATTTGGGGGGTTCTAAGTTCACTATATGAAAAAGGTCAATTTTGGTCAATCAAAAAGGGTACCTTCTGAATAGAGCCTGGTATATACCTCCCATGAAAAATATGATCAAGCAGTACGTCCGAACTCTTTTACTGCACCAATGATAGCGTACAGTCAGCAAGGGTTGCCCGTCTCCCCAATAATCCCCGAAACGGATTAACGTTCAGGGCATCAGGTCGACTAGGCAGGGGGGTTTGAAGAACAATGCATATACATGCAAAAATTCAAATGAAAAAATTTATTAAGAACCAATGATATTTTCAAGTCTAGCCCTCTTATTTGATTTTATAAACTAATCCCCAGCAGAGTCACCAGAAAATACTGTGGTATTGGGATTTAGGGGTTTTGAAAATGTTTCAAAAATATGGGAATTCAAAGATGTTTAAACATTGCTTTAACACCTTGAAAGCCAAAATTTTAAAATCTATTTTTTATTAAAAATAGAGTCGCTACTTATTTTTTGAGAAAAAACTAAGAAAAACAAAAATGGCTTACTGATCTTGAAAACGTTAACCAGAGAAAGAGGGTTCGGGGGCTAAGGTACAAATTGAAAATGGTGTTAGGCACCCCGTTCGCCCAAACGTAAAGTTGGCCTCTACTAATCATCATTGATTCATTAATAGAATTTCTCAAATGCATGCACATAAAGAAAATGAAGGCGAAGAGAGATCATCCAAAATTAAATATGAAAAATATATAAAATATGTACATAACACTCCAAATTAGAGCAAATAAAAGGGGTGAATTCCTAAGTACTCAGGCATATAATTTCTAACTAAAAGGATACATGGAACAAAATGTGTATAATACCAAAGCAAACTAGGTAGAAAATAAAGCAGATAGAAAATAAACTAAACTAGGCAGAAAATAAACTATGTAGAATTGTGAAATGCATACAAAAGAAATTAAATAAAAATTTGCTAATAAGAGAAAACAAAGCGTTTTATACTTAAAGAGAAATTAAAATTCCAAAAGAAAAGAAAAAGATTTGAAAAAATAAGAAGGGTAGAAAATGCTATGAAGAAAATCTAATTATTTACATGAAAGATAAAAATAAAAAAAATAAAAAGAACATTAAAAAATATTTTATGATTTTGTGTTTTTTTGTAGTTAATAGAAGAAAAGAAAATAAAGATATTATAGAAGAAAAGTTAAGCTAACAAAGAAAAATTTTAAAATAAAAAGAAAATTTAGTTATTAACATTTTACATTTTAAAAGAGAATAAAAGAAATAAATAAAATAAAAGAAGAAAATGACATGAAGAGGATAATTGAGTTTTAATTATTATAAGAAAAGAAAATTATAGTACTATTTAAAAATAAAAATTAACTTAAAATTTTTTTTGTGATTTTTGGGTTTAACAAAAGAATAAAAGAAATACTATAGCGAGAAAATTAAACTAATTTGAAAAGAAAAGAAAAGAGAGAGTGTAAGATTTAAAAGGGATTTAGACTAATAATAAATGCTAGAAAAAAAATTACACTAATATTAAAAGGAAAGGGAAAGAAGATGAAAAATAAAAGAGAAGTGTTAAGCTAAAATAAAAATAAAAAGAAGTATTAAACTAATGTTGTAAGAAAAGAAAAGAAAATGAACTAGAACATTATTAAAGAAAAATTAAACTAATTAAAGAAAAATAAAATAAAATATTCTAATGAATGAGATTGGACTAATATTTTAGAGACAAATTAATTAATTATAACTATTCAATTTAAATGCAAAATGTAGTATTAATTACTACATTCACATAAATGTAGGTGTGTTATTATAGCAATTAACAATATTATTAAGTTGTAAATACCGAAATATATTAGCACCAATTAATGGATACAAATCAAAATTATAATGTGCTAAGTGTGAGTATGAAGGAATTAACAATTAAAGAAGTAAAGAAAACAACTAAATTATATGAAATAAACAAGATTAACTACATAAATGAAAAGAATAGGCAATTTGAAATTGAATTTTTAACTCGGTCACTCCAAAAGAGAGGAAATGGAGCTAAAAAGACTAGGGATCCAAACGAGGTACCTGAATCATGAAATCCTCAAATTAGGGAATGTGCTTCAATCCTCGGTTGGTGACTCCAAGCTGGGCTTCAAATGTAAGTATTGGAGGTTTGGGACTCGGTATTTCAACAGGGTTTCAACGTCGGAGCTCGAAATTGCTCGGCTTCTCGGCAGAGCTTCACTCTCAAAACCTCACACTCAAATTCTGTCCTAAAAAATGTACCAGGGGTACGGTATTTATAGAGTGTATCAGACAATGCGATGCTGCCATGTTTAAGGGATACGTCAGGCCATTTGGAGTTGGCGGTCGCCACAATGTAAGTTGGCGGTCGCCATTTTTTAAAAAGGTTCCACAAAGTTCTATGGCGGTCGCCATGATGGGAGTTGGCCGTCGCCATGATGAAAGGTGGCGGTTGCCACGCTTGGCTAGAGTTTCCAAGAGGTTCTATTGGCGGTCGCCACAATGAACATCACGGTCGCCTTACTTGGACAGCAAGTTTCGGTGGTTCGTTAAAATTTCATTGGTTCGAAGGTTCTGGATTCAAATATCGAGCTTGAATCACTTTCCGAGGATCATACCGAGGCACTATTCTACCTGTTTTCATCATTGGATTCACCTAAGATTAGGCGGGGTCAAATTGGGGTGTCTATAGTTATCTAAAGTGATGCGTCATTCTTGTCGATTCTTCTCAGTATGTGTGATGTGTTTTCATAATCGTTTTGGCTATGTGCTAGCATGATTATGTGGTACGTGTTATAAATAAAATGATAGATCAACCTTAAGCTTTCGTGTTCTATCTTTCTTTTATATATGAACTGTACACCCTTCGAGACGATGAGACAGTGGTTTGGGTCTTAGATGTGCGACTCAGTTGTAGTTGGTTGCTGAAAGGCAAGGTTTTGGGCTAAGTGTCGATCGCTTAGTACTATGTGGAACTCGCCGGTGAGTTGGGTTTAGCTGTGTGAGGTTAGCCTCAGTTGGTAAATAATTGAGCAGAGTTTGTTCGGGTGTAGTCGAAGAATGGTTGATGACTTTGGCTTGGGTAGCTGGCTTATTTTAAGAGTAAGTTACCGAAAGTTGTACTAGTGTATGGATAGACTTGTGAGTAGGGGCGATGGTTTGTCGGAGATCCTGGGACATCAGTTGTGATGACTGGATCTGTGGATAGTGATAATCCCTTTTGGGGTTTTGGTGTACGTGGTTTGGCCGTGTGTCAGATCAGGTACGTCGTGAGCCACCTATGTCATGAGTCGTGTACTCAGGATAGGGTATAGACTGGAACATAGTGGATGGGAGCGTAGTAATCCTTAGCCGAGCGTATGTTTAGATAACAGAACATTAGTGGTTTTGGGAATATTCCCTGCTAGCAGGATGTTGATGGTAGTCAGAGTAGCAATGGATGATGTTGTTGATAGTTAGAATAGTTCTGATGACCTTGGACGTTGTATACCTTATTGAGATTTGAGACCTGAGTTATGAGTGAGTAAGCTCGAGGATATGGGGATGAGTATGAGTTACAGTTATGTTGGAAAGAGCATGGTTCACGACGGTGTTGGAATGTGTAAAGGTTCAGGTTACGATTCTAACATGCGACGAGTAGCAGTTCAGTGGAATTCCCATGAGAATGTAGGTTCATGGTCTGGTCGTTCTCCTATGGATTAGGAGCACACATTTGGGAACCGTGCTGGGTGAATGAGGTTCGAAAGGACTGTAGAAGAGTTCGATAGTGTGGTTGGCTTAGTGCTGAGATGGCGTATTTTGAGTATGATATTCCTGTAGGTTATTTGTGTTCGACCTTAGGTTCAGAGATGGGTAGGTTATTTGCCCATGAGAACGGAAGTGTGGAAGGCGTCTGCATAGTTAGGGGAGTTATTAGTAACTCTAGATGAAAGGACTCAAGAGTGAATTTCTTTTGTTTGGTGCCGTGCGCTTTCTATGTGAGCTGCTTGGGCAGTGGGCTCAAAGCTGTCACGTGGCTGTGGTTTGCCTAGAAGGAGTTAGGTGAGTAAGCGCAACCTTGTGAAGTGAGATCTTGGCACGATGGGCATGTTGACGTGTGTCTCTGTGTATGATTGGTGATGGGCTTGTAATCCTATGGGACTTGTTGTACAAGGTATGAGGATTGATGGTACTCACATGTATGTGAATGAGGTCTGAGAGTTGAGAACTTAGTGTAGTGGATGGTCTGAGTACCGTGATCATGGTTGATGGCAGCTGTTTGACTATGGTCGATGTGGCTTCAAGGTAAGGTTTTTAGGATTCTTTGAGGACCAAGTGTTGATGAGTACTGGGAATACGTTGAGTTTGGGTCATGGGTTTTATTAACCCTTTTCTTTCCTTTGGATGGAGAGAGAATCTCCTTGTAGACAGTTATTTGGTGTGTATCTAGTACGTTCTATTTCATCTTGGTTGGATGGAGGTACCGGGATCATGATTGTAGATACCCCAATTAGACCCCGTCTAATATTAGGTGAATCCGATGATGAAAATAGTTGGTATGGTGCCTCGGTGCGATCCTCGGGAAATGCTCCAAGCTCGGTATTTGAACCCAATCATCAAAACCTTCAAACCAATGAAATTATGTTGAACCACCAACTCCAAAATGACAACCGCCAATAGAACATTTTGGAAATTTTCACTTTTTGGGGCGACCGCCATATTCATTGTGGCAAACCGCCAATAGAACTTTTTGAAAACCGTAGCAAAAAGTGGTGACCGCCACCTCCAACATGGCGACCGCCAACTTGCATTACGGCAACCGCCAATAGAAGCTCTTGGAACCTTTTTACACATGGCGACCGCCAACTCATGACCTGGCGACCGCTAACTCCAAATGCCCCGACGTGTCCCAAAACGTGCCAGTATCTCATTGGTTGAAGAATTCTATAAATACAGTACCCCAGCATACGTTTTCAAGATAGAATTTTAGAGAGAAGTTTGGTGAGAGAACCTCTATCGAGTGGCCGAGCAATCCGAGCCCTGACGCTAAAACCCTGCTAAAGTACTGAAAGTTGAACCCCCGATACCGAAATTTTGAAACCCTAGCTTGGATCATCGATCGAGGACCAAATTCTTTAGTGATCTAGGTATTTTGTTTGAATCCCTGATCTTTCTAACTTTAATTCCTCTCTCTTTGAGTGATCGAGTTAACTTTCAATTTCAATTTGTATGTCTCTTTCATTTACACCGTTAATCTTATTTTCTTCATATAATTTGGTTACTTTCATTAATTTCTTAGTTGTTAATTTACCTACATTTCACACTTAACACATTATTTTTTTTTTCATTAATTCATTAATTAGTGCTAATATGTTTTGGCAATTACAATTTGTTAATATTGTTAGTTATCATAAAAATGCACTTACATTTATGCGAATGTAGTTTTCAATACTACATTCACATTTGAGTTATATAGTTGTAGTTAGTTTTTTCATTTTTTTGGTGTTAGTATAATGTTCATTTCTTAGTATTTATTTTCTTTTCTTTTCTTTTTAGCTTAATGTTTCATTAGTTTAATTCCCTTTTCTAGTATTTTCTTTTCTTTTCTTTTCTTTTTATTATTAGCTTTATTTTTTCTTTTCTCTTTCTTTTTTTTTAAATTAATGTAATTTCCTTTACTAGTTTTTTATTTTATTTTATTTTCTTTTATTATTAGTTTTATTTTCCATGTAATATTCCATCCTATTTTTTTTTAATGTTGGCTTTACTTTCTTTTCATGGTACTTATTTTCTTTTCTCTCATTTTGATTAAAAATCATAAAAAAAGTCTTTTAATGTAGTTTTTATTTTTAAGTGTAATTTTCTTCTATTTTGTTTTCTTTTTTCTTTATTTACTTTTGTTTCTTCTAAAATATAAAATGTGAATAGTTAGTTTTTCGTTTACTAATTTTATAACATTTTCTAACCTTTTTTATTTTAAAATTTTTCTTTATTTTCTTTCTCTTTAAAAATTTAAACTCTCTTTTCTCATAGCACCCTTATTTCTAATTTCGTTGTTAGTAAGTTTTCTTTTTAATATAAGATTTTTATGCATCTTTTATTTTATATTAAATATTCCTCATGTTAATGTTAACCTAGTTTATTTTGGTTATATACATATTTTAGTCATTTTATTTGAAATCATGCTTAGAATAGTTTAACTTATTTTGTTAGCAAATCATATTTAGGTAATTTTAGCAATTTCTAATATATTTTTGTACTTTTATTTAAATCATGATAGTTTAATTTATTTTTGGTAAAATTACATATGGGCGTACTCTATGTATCCTTCAGTTAGAATTGCATGCCACAGGACTTAGAATTTTATCTTTTTATTTATTTTGTTTTGGTGTTCTATATACATATGTTATGTATTTTTTATATTTAATTTTGGATGTTCTCTCTTTGCCTTCACTTTCTTTATTTGCATACATTTGAAAAATCTCATTAAAGAACCAATGATGATTAGTAGAGGCTAACCCTATGGTTGGGCGAACGGGGTTCCTAACACCTTTTCCGATTCGTACCTTAGCCCCTGAACACTTTTTCTCTAGTTAAACATTTTAAATATCAGTAGTCATTTTTGTTTTACATAATTTTTTCTCAAAAACTAAGTGGTGACTCTATTTTCAACAAAAAAAGAGATTTTCAAAATTTAACTTTCAAGATATTAAAATATTTTTTAAATATCTTTGGATTCTCTTATTTTTGACCATTTTTAAAACTCCAAAATTCCAGCGCCACAATGATTGATTCAGATTTGGCTGGGGTCTGAGATTGTGAAAATCTCTATGGATCTTCTATTAGCATTCGTGTTGAGGTCCTTGGAGTTGTGCCTTGAAAACTTGTATCGCCATGATTGGGTGATTGTAAGACGGGTTCTTCGTGGCTTCAACATGTGGTTTATAGCTACGTGCTTTCTTAGATGTTAAGCGTCTGTGTGTGTGACCTGGGATCCGATTACTCCTGCGATTTGGGGACCATAAAGAATCGCATGATGGGGTTCATATTATCCCGCGGTAGAGGACCGTAAAAGAGTACGTATGAGTGTGGTAAACATAGTAGGTCGTGGTAACCTAGTTTGAGTAAGGCTCGTTTTGTATGATGGTTGAACCATTTGGATTGTGTTCCCTGCGAGGTTAGGTTGGTGGACCAGGAATGCTTGTACTTGTTCTTTTTAACAAGAGAGTTGGTGCTGATACAAAGAGCACTTTGCAGTGATCAACTGAAGATCGTTAACCATTGTGTGCGGCTAGTTCTGGATTGTGTGGGTATGGTTATACTTCTAGCTCTCCGCATAGTGGGAATTTTGTCAAAATCGTGCAACTTTGATATTCACATGGAAGGTTTCTGGTGAACTTTTGAGAATCTAGCTTTGGGTTCTACTTGGGGCTTTAAATTGTTCAGAGTTCAGAGTCGAGTAGTGATCATCGGCTGTGGTAAGCGTTGTGCTTTAGCATAACCATTGTTTGGACAGTGGTCCCAAGAGTATGATACAGTATGAATCAAGAAGGATTCGATGTTTGAGAAGCCTTGGTTGGCATAGCTTGTTCAGACCGACGCGATGGTTTGGTTGGGAACAGAAGGGCCATGACGAGTTCTGTATATGAGGAAATTGCTAAGTGTAAGATGTAAGTCTTGGTAGGTGTCTTGGGTTCAAATATTCTGCCATTATAGACTCAAGGAATTGAAGTATGAGTTATGAGTCTAGGGTTGATGTCGGATGATAGTCATCATGTTTGCTTTGTTGGATGACGGCGATCATGTTTAATTTAAAGTTGATCTGTAGCCTTAGAATCTGTGATTAGATGGCGAGACGTTGAGTTGTGTAGTGAGGTGTAGTGACGTGTTGTTGCACGAGAGATACGGTTAGGTTTGTATAGGTTGTTGGATACCTATGAGATATTCTGTCTGCATGACGTGTTTGGTTAAGTGACTTGTTTGGGTCAGGTGACTTTGTGGCTGTGATGCTGAATTAGTTTTTGGTTGTGTGGAACCTTGTCTGGGACAATGGTGTATCACCTAGTATTTTTCTAGGATGAGAATTGTGATTCGTGATGGAAGATCAAGTAGAGGATGAAGGTTTGGATGGAATGCGTTCTTTGGTGTTCTAGGTGAGTTAAGTGAGCTTCTCTTTGGAGTTTGGTGTTTGTGTTGTTGATCGTGGATTGGCGTTGTGTCAGATTCGTGATGGCATTGTTAGCTTCAGCATGGTAATGATGTGGGTATTAAAGTCGGTGGTCGTTTGGTGATCGTCAGAACTTGAGTAAAGTTCATGCGTGGAGCATGTCACTTCGTGTGATCGATGTCAGGGTCCAACGTCGTGTGTTTGGACTCCTGGAGATAGTCCTTGATGTGCTTTGTGAGGTGTGATTGAGCTGGTATGTGGTAGTGAGAATGGGGTGATAATCTCTATGTTCTGGCATAGAGAGTGTTTGGGATCAAGTTCCATGATGGATTAGTCTTGTGTGATGCGTTCGTCGCTGGGATGGTTTACGTTCGGTGAAAGTGGTGTTTCGAGGTTTGGTAGCATGAGTTGGAACTTGAATGTCTCATGAATGATAGTAGTGTAAATGGGACTTGCACGTGTGGACAGTCTCTATGGAGGTTGATTCTTCAAAGTCATGTTTACCTTGTGTGACAACTTGGTATTTTGAGGGTTTCAGTTGGTAGGACATTTTTGTTGTTATACCGTGTTGCTGGGTTTGCATCAGAGATTATTGATGGTTAATGAACTGATGTTTGGCTTGAGTTTCAGTGTTGAATTTCGGTGACAAAATTCCTTTAAGAGGGAGAGAGTTGTGAAACCCTGACTCGTTTTAATTTTTATGATGTTTCGACGTGTTGTTTATTATTTTTATGATAACATGTTTATGTGCGTTTTATGTATATTCGAGCTTAGAAATGCATGTTGGGTTAGATACCGAGACCGCTGGGAGTTATGGTGCGAGATTTTTTTTTAAATATATATATATATATATATATATATATATATATTCGTGGCCTATAAATATCTAGCCTTAGATATTTTGGTGGAGATATGTTTTCAAAACTTACAAGCTAAGTTTTTTTTTCCAAACGAAAACCTCTGCTTTCTCTCTAGTTTTCTTGTGGATTTGGGCTCAATTTCTGGCGATCAGATAGCAGATCCTTAATATCCTCGTCGAGGGCTACGCGTTCATTCGGATGGAAATTTTTTTTAACGAAGTTCATTTTTCACGAAGTTTGACGCATCGAGTTTTTAACTCAATGAGATAGGATCTTAGACTATCTTGTCTTTAAAGGGTGTTATGTGCAATTATATGTGTTTTTACCGTTTAAAAATGCATGAAAAGTTGGTTTATGTTTTGAAAAGTTGGATTTTGGTTCAAAATCGCTTTTAGTTGATTTCGGTTGGATGAAATGGGGTTTTGAGGATTTCTTTTCGGTGTTTCTATGTTGTTTTGGGCTTGTGTATGCCCATGGGTTGAAAAGGTGGTGTTTGGCTGGTTTAATTTGAACAGAGAAGCTTTTTTCTGCGCTAGGGTTTGCTTTCTGCGGTCGCCTAGTCACCTGTTTAGAAATTTGAAAATTACATTCTTTTTTGTCGACACCTTTTCTGTTTGTGTCGACACCTTTTCCATTTGTGTTGACACTTTTTTGTAGGTGTCGACCCTTTTTCTTTCTATTAGTGTTGAGTATTCTGTTGCTATTGTGTTGTTTCTCTCGGTTCTTTTGTGTCGACACTTTTGTTGTTTGTGTCAACACTTTCGCTGTTGGTGTCGACCCTTTCCTTCCTTTGTGTGAGAAGAAGAGTTTTAAGATCGAGGTAAGTTCCTAGAGCCCATGGGTTCCTAAAATGTGATATTTCCCTGTGGTTTTAAAAAAAAGGAGGTTTGAAAACGAGGAGATTTGTGAAAGTCAAGAAAATCGTGTTTTTGAGGTTTGGTGCTAACCCTCGGGGTTGAGTCTCAGCTTTTTAAACGTTTGAACATTTTTATGGAAACATGTTTCAAAGGTTGTTTGATCTCCATGTTGATGGATGACGTGGCGGTGGGCCACTGGATCTCTTTTTATACATGTTGATATATAACTATTTTAAGGTTTTTCGTAGTTGAGCTACGTACTGATTTTTAAATGACCCTATAGATGTGCCGTAACAGTGTGTGTGTGGATTAGGCTTCTATTGCTCCTTGGTGAAAGTTCAGAAACGTGCACAGAGTAGGTACCTTAGTGCCTTCGGGTTAATCCCCGTAAACTAGGTGGTGGGTGCTTAGTGCCCTTAGGTTTCGGGCCCGAAAACTAAGTGGTCATTGTTGTGACTCCGTATAAAACTTGTCATTACTTAGCAGGTCTTAAATGGTTCAGGACTAGGGTAATGGGTAGGAGTCTATAGTTGTTACCTTTGTCTTGAGTTGACAGAGTCAGTACAGATGATTCATTTTTTTTTCTTGGGTCTGTATTACGAGTGAAAAATTATCGCTTTGTTCTCGGGTGTGTGATCCGAGTGGAAAAATAACGTTTTGGTTACTACTTTTCTTTAACTATGAAACGTTATCTGCATTTTTGAAATGTTTGGTTTTGAGGATGGAAAACCGTTTTGAGGCTCATGAGGATGAGTCAACTTTACGCTTTATGATTGCATATCCAACTTTACGGCTTTATAGTCTCTTTCTATTGGGATTCGACTCACGTTGTGGGATTTGTTAAAAATCTTTTTCAGGTGAACGTGGTCTTGTAGGTTGACCTTGAGGCGCCCAGAGGTGGCTGATGACAAGACCCTACTGTTTGGTCTTTGTTAGATAGCTTATACCTTTCTGTATATATTTTATGTTTGGATGTAACATGTTGTAAAGCAAATGTAATTCTTATGGCCGTGGGCCGATGTATGCATGGTTTATGCTTTCGAGCGAAACCATGGGTTGGTTGTTGTTTTTCGTAGTTTTTTACTACGTTTTTCATTGGTTGGTTCAACGGTTTACAAAAGGGGTTTTTAAATGGTTTATGCTTTATTCAAACTCTTGTGCTTCGAGGGAGATTTTGGAACGGCCTAAGTTTCTTTTCAAAATAAAAGATTTTCTTATCCAAAATATATTTTTTGTTTTCAAGGCTTGGCTTTTGGGGCCATAACCGTAGTCCTTTGGATTACTCTTTTAAATCAAATAAACTCTCAATAGTGTGTTTTACAAAGGTTTTAGCCTCGTCTTGGCTTTTTAGTTTTTCATGTTGGAACGCGGAAGAAAAATTTAGGATCGGCGTCGTGACCGTAAAAAATGGCGCATGCATTTTTCATGAAAAACCATAACCATGAATAGATATATTGAGATTAAATATACCTTTAAGAAACTTGAATAATTTTTTTTGATGCAGAACAACGATCCGAGACGACCCAATGATCTTCTCACGTATATCCCGACGCACACGACGATCCCGGCGA
>JAOTRH010446870.1:0-31488 GCA_034768845.1 Heliamphora exappendiculata
TATAGAGAGAGAGAGAGAGAGAGAGAGAGAGAGAGAGAGAGAGAGAGAGAGAGAGAGAACAAAAGTTTACATAGAATTTCGCTGATCAAAGCGCCAAAAAACGCCATAAGACCATCCGTTATCGCGGCAGAGTCTCTTAAGCCCGTTCTGAACCAGCGAATCACTTCTCTTTGTGCCCATTTTGGTAACCAAATTGAGGAACGCAATGTCGAGTCAAAACTTTTTCAAGAAAGGTTCCGCTAAAGCAAATTTTTGCAACGGAAAGAGTTTTCCCAGAGCTGAGAATCGACGACGATCAACACAAGTTAAATCCACAAGTTTCTCTTGCAATAAGTGTTCCCGTTGTGCAGAAAACACATGGACGAAGTCGGAACAAAGGTGGGTCAGGTTGGCGTTAAGAAAAACAAAAAAACATATCTGCTTTCCAAAGAGAATGAAGGGTTCTAAGGTCTTCTTAAGCTTTTGAAGAGTAAAGCGTGACGGTTGGATGTGTGAACCGTGTGTGAACCGAAGTTCGACAAAGCAGTTTGTGGAAAATAATCGGAGGAAAGAAGAAAACAAAAATATAAGTGAAGTGATCGAGAGAGAGATGAAGACGGCTTAAAGATGTTTCAATATATATTTATATATAGGTGTGTATATGTATAGTTGGAGAGAGAGAGAGAGAGAGGAATGGAATGGAATGGAATGGAAAAAGGTTTTCAAGGCAACAAAGATCAGAGAGACCTCCAACTGCGAGTTTTTTTTTTTTTTTGGATCGGCTCCAACTGCGAGTTTGAAAGCAGAAGAGATCTTCAGCCTTTACCTTCTCTCTGTCTCTCTTCTCAAAAGCTATATACGCTAACTTATTTACTTATTTTATTTAATTTTTATTTTTATTATTCAATTAAATAATAATTATTTTTATTTTATCGAGACAAATTAAAAATTAAATTACTTTAATTAAAATATTAAAAAAATTAATCAATAAAAATAAATCAATAAATTAAATTTTATATTATTTATTTTTGTTCTTAATAAGTTTTTTTTTAATTTACTATCAAAATTTTTTATTTTTTTAATTCATCTACACAAAATAACTGAAAAAAATATAAAAAATTAGTTAACAAAAAAAAAACAAAAGTTACAAAATTTAGCCCAAACATGGCCATAATATTTGCCAAATATTTAACTGGTTAATCTCTGTTTTTCTATTAAAAAAAATCAGAACTGCAGTTAGCATTTCTCATGCAATTTGTTTAAAAAGATTTGGTATACTTCTTTTCAGCATTAACCCAAATTCCGCACTTCATCACTTTACGAAATCAAAAAATAAAAAATTCTAATTAAGAAAAATAGATACACCAAAAAATTAACTTAAATAAATTGTTGTGATTTTTTTCATCTTTAGTTTAAAAAAATTCATTTTATCCTAAAGTGCCATACTTTATAGATTATTCCAGTTATTCTAGATCTAAAAAGATAAAAACTTCAGTCAACTAGTAACGAAAACCAAAAAGACTGAAAAAAAAAGGTTGAAAATAAGTTAGGCTTTTTTTTAGCCCAAACACATCTCTTTGGCCTTTTCAGTTAAAAATAAAAATAAAAATGTTAAAAATTCAAATCAAAATACCATTTCCTATTACACCTAACTTAAATTTTAGCATCATTTTAATTTTAGATAGTGGGTTTGATTACAAGCAATAAAGTCATGAACATAATTTTGGGTATGCTAGTGATAAAAACTCTTAATTATGATATATCTACACTTAGAATGAATTTGAGTTTAAATTAATCATATCCCTAATTTGGTCATGTCAGGCACAAAATAAAGAAGAATAAAGGATTAATTCATTCAGCCTAGTTATATTATAATCACAAGACTTAAAGAGATTATTACTGTTGCTTTATCATCTGACAAATAAAACCTCCATACTATAATAATATGTTTTATTTGTATCAATTGCTTTGAGGGGTTAGACCTATTGCGGTGCGTCTACGCACTTTGGGAGATTAAACATATCTCCATATAATATATAAAGTTGGTTGGAGGAATCGCATATCGAATAAAGAACAAGGCCGAATTAATTTAAAACAATCCAATTTCATATAATTTAAAGTCACAATCAAAGAAGGCCTAATAGGATTGGTAATTACTGAAATAAAAGGAATACCGATGATAATAAAATTGATTTCTATTTTGTGTTGCAATTAAGAGAATATCATTTGGTTTTAACCATTCATTATGCGACAATTTTGTGTATTTTAAAACAAGGATTCAAGTTTTTGGTAAGTAAAACTGGTATTCAATTGTTTTCGACAATATGATCTTATTTGTTTCTAGTGAATTAATTATGCACTAAATGGTGGATATTTTTTTTATAGATGACATTTTATATATTAATGCTAGAATTACTACATACTTAATCTTATCACTTTCTGTTTGCCCTATTAGTTGTCACAAGTGTATTAATAATTAAAAAGAATAGTAGAGTTTGAAATATTATTGTAATAATAATACATAAAATAATAAATAAAATATGATAAGATAAGATAATTATTATGGGTCATAATAGCCAGGTGGTGATTGATTGTCTAAGGATAAAAAAATTTAATATTATTATATTTTTAAATGTGAGACTTATTATTTTTACATATATTAACATATTTTATACAGATATGTATATATTATTCATCATCTAATAGACGCTGATTAGCATTTTTAAATTATTATAGTATTAATGCTTTTAGTAGGTCTCCAATAATTATCATTATTATTTTTTATTTTTTTTTATATTTATTAATTAATATATCTGATGTACTCACAATTATTGAAAATTAATAAAATTTGTGTCAAATATTCTTATATTAGCATCACATCCTCTCAAGATCTCGTCTTTTAAAATGTCCCTTGACACAATTTTATAAGATCTCGTCTTTTAAAATGTCCCTTGACGCAATTTTATAAATTTAGAGTAGATCCACACCAATGTTTCCAACCATTCATTATAAAATCAAAACGAAAAGATTATTTATATAAAAAAAATAAGATTTTATTTTACAAAATGAATGATTTAATTAACTTAAACAACTCATTTTAAACTAAAATTATTTATTTTGTAACATAAATAAAATATTATAATATATTTATCAATATCTAATCAAACTAATTAAAATTTTATTTTGATTATTGCTGCGGATCCATTTAGATTTATAAAATCTAATCTCAAAAGATTTGGAGAGGCAGGAATTTGAGAGAGGATGCGATTTTCTTTGATTAAGGGTGTAATTATATCACATCATTTTGTAAATAAAAATTAGTAAAAAATGGTGATAAATTATTATTATTATTATTGTTGTTGTTGTTGTTATTTTTGTCATCGTCTTTTTTGTTTACCCATAAAAGATTACTTGATGGGGGAATGATGTCTCGAGGCTAGGTAAGAGTATGTTTGAGAAAGCATTTTTGGGTAAATTGCACTTACACCTCATGTATTTAAGGGTAATAATACTAGCACTTTCTCTATTATCGAAAATATCACTGCACTATCTTATATTTTTATTTTTGTAACACTTAGATTCAAAAGTTAACATCCATTAATTTTTCAAACAAAAACACTATTGAAACAATTTTTTAATTTTTTTAGTTTTTTTTTAATTACAAAATATTATTTACAAAATCTTGTTACTTGTTTTTGTTTTTAGTAATTTTTTATTTTTTAATTAAAATTTTTTAAATAAAATTTTGTAATTTAAAAAAATTAAAAAAATTAAAAAAACTATTTCAACAGTGTTTTCGTTTGAAAAGTTAACAAAAGTTAATTTTTGAATATAAGTGTTACAAAAATAAAAATGTAAGGGAGTGGAATGATATTTCAGAGAATAGAAAATGTGTGTCAGTGTTATTACCCTTAAATATAAGGGGTGTATGTGTAATTTACTCTAGTTTTTTTAGTCATTTTTGTTGTGATTTTTTTTTTAACTTTTTAAATTTTTTGGTTTAGATGTTTTTATTTCTGGAGAGTTCAAAAAGTATAACCATTCTGACTAATATTAAAAAAAATTAGTAAAAACAAAAAAAAAATTACAAACATTTTAAAAGAGTTTTTCTTGTCTTATCCGAAATTTTTAAAACTTTTTTATCAAACTTTTTTATTTGTTTGATTTCTCCTAAAAAGAGAAATCTAAAGAGTAATCTCGTTTGGGTTAACGTGAAAAAACTCACTAGAAAAAAAATTAGATTAAAAGTTAGTTTTTATGTTTTTAAATTTTTAGGTAAAAAGTAAAATTAATTTTAAAATATGTTGTTTGATAAATTAATTTTTTTTAAATTAATTAATTGGATAAATTTTTTTTACTTTTTTATTCAAATTAAATAGTGATATCGTTTTATATAACTGATTATCTATACTGTATTATATAAGAGTATAATACATCATGAAAATTTAAATTCTAAAACATCATGAAAAGTTAATATTCTCTCTCATTGATGGCACATATTAGGATACTTGGGTTATTTTTGGGTTATGACGAAATCGCCTAAACATGTATTTTGTGTTTCTCATTTTTATTGAGTTGGGATATCATCTAGTATATCTGCTCAAATTACTTCAAGTCTCCTCATCATTTGACGTGTAAGACTTCAATTCGAAGCTTTAAAGATATATATGACCTCCTTTAACCACCAGCACTGGTGCATACCTTTCAGTCTTGAAGTTTTTTGTTTTTAGAATGTATTTTTATATATGTTTCATAGTTAAAAATTCTTATTTTTCAATATATACATGTTGGGGCTTACTGAGGGCTAGTTTGAGGCTTAAACTCTCTAGGCGCCAGTCTGGTGCCTGCAGAGCCCTTGAGCACCTTAGAGCGCTCGCTTAGCGCTCATTAGGCGCTTGAACACCCATTTTATTTGGAAATTTCAAAGAGTATAGCTCACAGAGTACCTAAAGGCGCTTGAATGGTGTTTGAGCCTTTTAGGCCATGACTCTATGTATTGGCAGAGCGCTCGCTCGATGTACGCTCGCTAGGCGCTTGACCTTCCAAACTCGATTTTTTGCCCAATCATATTACAGTCTCTGTTGGTATATAAGTCATTATGTTTTTGTCCATTAGATTTTAAGGAGGTTTTTTAGAGCTTTTAAGGAGGCCACAAAAGCTCTGAAGGTGTATTGCATTTACTCTTTTTTTTCGTACTCCGTTTTGTAGCAACTTAAGTCATTTCAAGTTCATTTACGAGTATTCATACTCTTTAAGTTGTGTATTTCATAAAATCACATTTTTCTCACACATTCACTCATCTTCTTATCAATCATACACTTGGCTGAATTGATTCGAAACTGTTGTCAAACAGAGATCGAGACGTAAAGTTGTGGTTGCTATGAAATTAAGAAAGTGATCGGGAAACTAAGTCAAGAAACGGAATTAAGTGTACATTGGGGTAATGATTATAATTCTTTTCTCGTTTTGTTTCATGTATCTTTATTGATTCATAATAAGTTTATTGTATGTTAGTATTGTGGTTTCATTATGAGAATATACTTTAGGGTTTTTACGTTAAATTTCTTGACTCTCTTTTTGGTATTTGTTTTATGCATTTTTTATACAACCTTATTGCAAGAGAATTCAAAAATATTATTTTAAAAAAAATTTAATTGACGTATTCACCCCCTCTATGCACAATCTTCCGGTTATAATTGTTTTAGCACCTTTCTCTAATCTCAACCTACTTTCAATTTTTTTTTTAAATTAATATCATTTAAAATCTAAAACTTTGTACTCTCCTTATTTTCACTTTTCCACTATCCCATCTTATATTCTATTTTCTGTGATTCATGATATCAAATAAATATCTAGAATATTAGAGCTATTTAAATTTTAATTAAAATTTTATGAAAAATACAAAAATAAATATGCAATATTTTAATATATTTATATAAGAAAATATTTAAGTAGTTAACATAATTGGGAGTGAGTGTGATAAAATAGAGTAAAAAAATATTATATTCTCATTTTATTTTATTGTCAATTCAAAATTGTAAGTGTGGGCTTGAGACAAGGCAAGATAGCATGAAACATGGCAAATTATTATTTCTAATCATGACATATTTTTATTTTAAATATTATACATAAAAATGATACAAAAAAATAATATACTATATTTGTATATATTTATATATTTAAAAAATTAATGAGTTAATGTAATTGTGAGTGAGCAGGAAAAAACAAAATGAAGTGAGCAGATTATATTGTTCTTTTATTTTGGAATTTTTAGCTAAAGGTCTAAAAAAATAAGTTTTAACGCGCAAAATTCATCAATAAGAATTTTAATGCGCAAGGTTCAATTGCTTACAACACAGATAAATTTAACATAAATAGATAAATTTATATGCCATTCTTTTCTAGCATTAGTAAATATTAAACAGATAAATTTATCTATTAAGTCAAATAAGTACAAGTAACAGATAAATTTATCTGTCTCGTAAAATAAGTACAATTTGGTAAATAACTAAATTTATTTGTTCATTTTGAGTATTGACAAATATTATACAGATAAATTTATCTGTTCCTTTCTAGTATTGATAAATGTTTTAGACAAATAAATTTATCTGTTTAGTGAAACAAGTATAATTTAACAGATAAATTTATTTGTCTGTTTATTTATTCAAGATAAATAAATTTATCTGTGTGTTTTATACGTGTTTTGAAAATATACAGTATTCTTTATACAGATAAATTTATCTGTGTGGTTTATACGTGCTTTAAAAAGGCACAATATTTTTAATATAGATAAATTTATCTGTATATTTTAAAAAATACACAGATAAATTTATCTGTTCAATGGTCCAACTAGACCTCGCGCGTTAAATTTTTTTATGGTGGATAAAAAACAAAACCAACGCTATTTTAAAAACATAAAACTAATTTTTTATTTTATTATTTATCGAACCAAAAAACTCTGTGTGGGCTTGAGGCCGAAAAAGAGTGCATAATGTATTAAAAATTATCCTATCTAAGTATGATATAATTTTATTTTAAATATTATAAAAAATATAAAAAAAATAAATTTTTTATTTCCTATTATTATCTTTGTAAAATAAACTCCATATACTTATACATACAAAGAAATATATTTAATTTGTTAATACAAAACAAAGCAAGTGGAATAAAATAGAACAAAAAAATAAAATATATTATCATTTTATTTCGTATTAGAAAAAAAAATTGTATAGGCTTGAACGGGACGTGGTTGCACAACATAAGAAAAATTAATATCCATAAGTATGACATACTTTAAAGTACAAAAAAATATTTAATTATTCAACATAATTGAAAATGAGCACAACAAAATAGAGCACAAAAAAACATATTATGTTCTCATTTTATTTTTTTTATAGAGCAAGAACAATATGTGCAGACTTAGGACAAGAAATGAGTGCATGGTGCTTGGCAAATTTTCATATCTATGTATGACACATTTTATTTAAAATATTATATATATTTTAATATTATTCTAAAACTTAAGAAAAAATACAAATTAAATACAATATTTTTTTTATTTTCTAAATTGTTATGTCTAAAAAATAAATATTATATATATGTATACATATAAAGTATTTATTTAGTCAATATAATCAATACAATCGCGAGTGAGCGAGGTAAAATAAACATAATAAGCAAATAATATTCTTATTTTTCTTTTTTAATGAATGAGAAAAATCATGCGGGCTCAGAATTGGACATAAGTGCTCGATGCTATGCGTGTCCATGGCTAGGACCGACTCGTTCAAACTATTCAATCCAATTCGACCAACATGATTATGGATGGCTTTACCCATAATATGGTCGGATGATGAGTCTTTTAATTTTTTTTTCCGAGTGGTGATTGGGTTATGGGTTTTGAGTGTAGCCATTTATTAAACCTAATCCGACCAACAAGTATTAAGTTTTATAAATTTTTACGTTTATTATAAGATTAAGTTGCTTATTACTTTTATATTTTTGTGTAAAAACAATATAATTTGGTCTATATATGGTTTATTTGATAAATTAATAATCTTTTGAACTTTAAATTTATTAAATGTAATTTTTTAAGTAAAAAAATTATTATAATTAACTAAAAAATATAATGAGCTTAGCAAAAGAAGTTCAAAATAAGTAAATTTAAATTGGCAAATCAAACCGCACACATCCATGAACTCGTCAAATTCATTGGTCAAAACCGCCGAAGCCATTGATTGATTGCGGATGATAAAATTAAAAATTAAATACATATGATCGGGTAATGAGTTAGAGACTAACCCAACCCAACTTAACCTATAGACGGCCTACTTGACGCAAAGCAATGTCTAATATGATATTTTATTTTAAATTTAATAATTTTTATCTATTAATTTTTTATATAATTTAATTTTATTAAATGATAAATTCAATACTTCACACAAAACACTGTTAGTAATAATTATAAATAGTTAATATTAATAATAAATAAATTATCAACTAAAAATATTATTATCATTGAGAATATGGTAGAATTTGAATTAAGTATTATTATTACCGAGTCTTGATAGAATCTAATTTTATGGCATGAGAATGTTGTGGGTATGGGTTATTAATGTGCTAAGTGGGCCCGCATAATTAGTACCTAGGTCTGACCACGGGTTATGCTCAATGAGTTAATTTTTGTGATAGACCGAACAAATTAAATTTGAACTTAAATAATTAAATTTATATTCTACCCTTTGTGCTTTAGCCAAATTGGGCTAGTAGACAGGTTAGAAACGCTTGTTTGGGAACATGATTTCATTGCACTATTTACAAATAAACACTATTTTTTTTTATTTGAAAAAAATGAACTTAAAACTTTTTTAACTTTCACGGACTATTCAAAACAGACAAAAATGAGAACCTGAGTTTTTTTTTTAACCTTTGGATTCACTTGTCCTTCATTTAGCTGCCACAAGATTTCGGCCTCGTTTGCTTTGGCTTAATAAAAGCAAGTTTTTTTTTTCTTTTCATAATTCACAAATCACAATCTACAATTTTATATTTGGATCAAATGGTTATAATTTTCTTTTGCATAAAAAAAATTATATATTATTAGTAGAATTTCATCTCTCATAAATTTTGCAAGACTTATTTATTAAGAAATAATTTTTTTATTAGTCAAATAATTTTATTAATTACATAAAAATTAAAAAGAGCGATAAAAAATTGTATCATTACAAAATGTGTACATCTCAACTAAGTTAACACTTACACATCTGTCAATTATTTACACTTTTTAACATAATATTATATCAAAATAATAATACAAGATTAAAAGAAAAAATATCATATTCTTCGGAAGAGCTATCCTCAATCCAAGAGAGTCTTGATATTTTTAAATAATTTTTAAATTTTCTATTTGATTTGTTAGTTCTCCTTTTTAATTGGCTGGTTGCATTTTTGATTCTGCGAATTGTCAATCTTTTAGAAAAATTAATACTTTAGTAGTGTTTAGGTTCAAGCTATTCTTATTTTTATAAATTACTTAACCACTTGTACTAAAAGCAGTTTCAGATGCAACAGTAAAAATTATAACTATTAATATATCACAAGCCATAATTAAAATGACATAATACATAAACTTTTGTGATTTACACCATGACAAAATATTAAATAAATCATCATTACCATTATCATCGTGTTCAATTACAGGTTGTTCAAGAAAATAAGTTTATTCGAATATAGAATTACTAGTAGTAATAATAGTAGAAGACATTCTTCTATTATTGTATAGCCCAAAGAAAATGTTTAAATGCTTTTAGAGTTTCAAATTACGTAAATTCTTAAGAATTGTTTTTGAATATTTTCTACATGTTTTTGTTTACAAAAAATACAAAATAATATTTTTTCTTATATTTTGAGAAAAACAAAAGTGGAAAAAAATATTTGATAAACTTAGGTCCCGTTTGAGATAAATTTTGAATCTTTTGCTTATTTTTTCTTTTTAAATATTTTTTTATTTTTTACTATTTTGTAACTTTTTTGAATAGTCGCGATGTGAAAATTTGAATAAACAGACCAAGTTAAACTAAATCAAACTAAGTCTTTATTCTAATCAATTGGGGTCAGCTACATGAATTATTTTATGCTATTTTACTCTATTAAAAGTCATATCTTCTGTTTATTTTAATAGGTTCACATATTTTCTTAATACAGTAGTATCTTATGTTAATTTAAGTCTATCTCTCCCTCTATTGCTTTCATTACTCATGATCTTATTGCTATTTCTTACCACCGCATCAACTGATTTACGTTGTATGCGTTCAAACCACCTTAGTTCATTTTCTCTCAACTTGTCCTCAATTGGTACAACTCATTTCATTTCACAAAGTATTTTATTCATAATTTTATTTTTTTAGTCTTACCATACATTCACCTTAACATTTTTATCTCCACAATACTTATCTTATTTATATGATATTTCTTAGCAATCCAGCATTCTGTCTCATATAAAATCTCTGATTTAATAGCTGTTCTATTAATTTTTTTTAATTTTGTAAATATTTGTCGATTATATAAAATTTTGAAAGCACTCTTTCACTTGAGTCAACAAATTTTGATTACATGAGTTGTATCATTTACAATTTTTGCATTTTTATTAACAATCAATCCTCGATAACAAAAATATTCATTCTTAATAATTTCTTAATTTTTAATTTTTATTTTTCACCATTTATACTTCTATTACTACTAAAATTATACTCTTTATATTCAGTTTTGTTTTTACTTATTTAAAACTTTTTTAATTATAAAGTTTTAGTTAAAAGGTAAAAATATTTAATTACAAAAATAAATAATATAAAATTTAATTTATTAATTTTTTATATTATATTTTATTAATATTTTATATTTTTAGGTAGCCTGAATATAAAGAGTTGAAAAAATATCATAATTTAAACAAATAAAAAACACTAAAGACAAAAATAACTAAAATAAAATAAGTAAACTATTATCCCCAACAGTGTCTCCAAACATGTTTGTTTGATAGTAATCGCGGTAGCAGTATTAGTCGAAAATAAAATAAGTTAAATTAATTTTCTTATTTTTACGTATTTAAAAAATTTTGAAATTATTTTAAATACTTTTTGGGTGCCCACCTCGGGAACTGAGATATAGAATTTAATAGTAAAAGTAACAACGTGGTCCATTTAATAGTAAAAGTAACAACACGGTGGGCCCCATCAATCTGAGAATGTTGGGTTTGTACACATCATCTTCTGATACCAACCAGCCTTCTGCCGTTGCCTCCCACAAACATCAAACCTCGATCTTTGTGGATACCTCCAAAGGTAACCCATAACGCCCCATTTGGAATGTCATCAACATCATTTCAAACTATATATAATTTTTCTACATCTAAATAACATTTTATGTTGAATAATATTTTCTATTTAAAATGTAAATTTATAATTTCTTTCGATAATATTATTGACAAGTTTTCGAGTGTCTTGATAAAATCACCTTGTGTTTGTATTTTTTTATGGGCTCGAACACTTCAATTTTCTTCATATTGGTGCACGATCATTTCTTTTTCTCTAGTCTTTTCTTAACAATGCTCGTTAAGCACTCGAGCGCTATCTTGGCGCTCGTTGGGTGCATGCCAGGCACTCGAGCGCTGGCCTTAGTTGATGCTTCTAGTAGCCTTCGCTCGCTGAACGCTCACTAAGCGCCCCTCAGGTGCTCGAGCGCTGAACCCTTTGTGGTTTGCCTCTTGCTATTCCAGTTTGCTCTGTTTGTCAAATGCTCTTGGCACTCTTGAGCGCTCTTAAGCGCTTGCCATGCGCTTGAGAAGCGCTCAAGCGCTTTATCATGCGCTTGAGCAGCGCTTAAGCACTTTTGGTCAAACCCTAGGTTAACAGAGTTATGGCGCTCGCTAGGTGCCTGCGGTGCGCTCGAGCGCTCATGCGCTCACACGTGCTCGCAAGGCGCTCAAGCGCCCTGAGACAATTTTCTTGCCACTTTTGTGTATAGTATATAAGCCATTACCTTTCTCGTTTTTAATATACCAAAAAAAAACTTTGAGAGACTTAGGAGTGACATGTTTGGCACCTTTTATTTTCTCTACACTTTGTCAAACTCTTGTCTACTCCATTGTAACAATCTAAGAGCCTTTGATTCTATTAAAGTGCACAAATCACCTAGATTGTGTTACTCTCTCATACTTTAGTTTTTCTACTTTTTTGGTCATTCATCCGTACTTAAAATTTGCTCGAATCAGATATTAGCCGTTGGGTTACTTGGATCGAAAAGTTAAAACAGCTTGAATATGTGGAATATCCAAGGAACTCGAGGAGCCGTCACAAGCTAAGAAGTTAGGTCGTCGTTGGGTAACGGGTGTAATTTTTTTGTTCTTTTAGCTTGTACCTTTTTGATTCATAGTGAAAAGTGATTTTTGTGTCGGTGTCGTGGTTTTTATCCCGCAATTTATCTCAAGGGTTTTCACATTATATCTTGTGTTTATCATTCATGGATGTTGATTATTTATTTTCAAATGCAAAATAATCTTTCTAATTTTTAAATTGTCTGTGAATTAACCTATTCACTCCTCTCTAAGATTAATCGGGTTTATCTACTATTTTTCAATTGGTATCAGAGCAAGGTTATCTCATTGTTGCCTTCACCGCCGGAGATAGATCCGTTTGTTTTCATGAACTCCGAGTTAGGTCGTGAGGAAACTTTCACCACTAGGCCTCCATACTTTGATGGCAATAACTACTCTTACTGAAAAATTAAGATGAAGGCATTCCTAAACTCTATGAAAATTAGGATGTGGAGATCCGTCCATTACGGATATGAATCTCCCACCATTGAAGATCCCGCAACTAAAATTGTTACGTTGAAAATCGATAGAGAGTGGACTCAGATTGATAATGAGTGTTTTGACTATAATTACAAAGCCTTAGGTGCTATTCACAATACTCTAAGTCCAGGAGAATTTAGTTGTATCTCTCAATGTGAGACAGCTAAGGAATGGTGGGATATCCTGTAAGTGACTCACGAGGGACTACAAACTGTCAAGACATCTAAACTTCAGATGTTGACTACTAGGTTTGAGGAACTAAGAATGACTGAACACGAATCCTTCGATCAATTTTATTGTAAGCTAAGCAAAATTGTTAACTTCTTCTTTGGTTTAAGAGAACCTCTCTCACATTCTAAAGTCATTCGAAAAATTCTTAGATCCCTGCCTGAGAGGTTTAGACCTAAAGTCACAACCATTGAAGAGAGTCATGATATTGACTCTTTGAAAGTTAAAGAACTCGAAGGCAAGCTTCAAACTTATAAGATCAATCGTCTGTCTGGCAAGAAAATCTCCTCCAGCTCGAGTAAAGGAATGACCCTTAAATCCTCCGTTGTTAACAACCATAAGTGCAATGATGATGAGGATGAGCTAGATGAGGAAGAAGTTGCCATGTTAGCTAAAAACTTTAAAAAATTTGTGAGGTTCAAAGGGAGAAACAATTATAACCAATCATCTTCTAAGTTCCCCATGTCCAATAAGAAATTTACTTTCAGTGGAAGTGATAAACATGGAACTCCTCAAAATTCCAAAAAGCCTCAAGGAATCCAATGCCATGAATGTCATGGGTTTGGTCACATTCAAATCGAGTGTGCCAATACCCTAAAGAAGAAAGAAAGAAAGAATTTCACCGTCACTTGGGATGATGACAGTGAAGAAGAAGAAACTGAACAAAGTAATCCTGAAGATAAGATTGAAAAATCTAATCTGGCTATTCTTGTTGCTACCTTAGACTCCTCAGAACCTCCTGAGACCTCCATTGACCCAAAACTCTCAAGTGAGAGTGCTAGAATTGACGAGTCTTTGAACTCCGAGTCCCTGAATGAGACTAGTGAAGAGGAAGGGGGCAATGAGGAAGATGAAATTGAGTCCATTCATGAAGCTTACGATGAGCTTGTCAAAGAGTGCTTGAAACTCAAAAAGGAGAAATTAAAGGTCAAGTCCAAATCTAAAGCTTTAGAAAAAGAAAAGGATTTTCTCAAGAGTGAACTGAGCGAGAAGATCGTAGAAATCAACAACCTCAAGTCTTCAAAGGCGAACCTAGCTGACAAATTTTCTAGTATTGAGAAAGAGAGACTTGAGTATCTTATAGAATTGACTAATGCCAAGACTAGGATCTCTGACCTTGAGAAAGACCTCTATGAAGCTAGCTCGATGATAAAAGGAAGTGAAGCGGCCACTCGGATCACCGAGTTTCCCTCCTCTTTTGGAGACAAGAGTAGTCTCTGGTATTTAGATCCTCCTTCATTAAAACCCAAGATCTCTAGTGATCCCAAGAAAGTTGTGTTCATCAGTGCTTCTAGTTCTCTTCCCTCTCCTATCGCAAAGAATGAAAATGTCAAGGATGTTAATCATGTTCAAAGAAAAAGGAGCGCTCTCACGTGTCACCACTGTGGCGTCCAATGTTACATAAGACCAAATTGCTATCGTCTAAAAAGAGAGACTACCAAAGAAAGTTCTAAGGGTCAACCCATTGTTGGAAGACCCATTAAATAAACTCAAACTAGACGTATAGGTAATGAGTATGATGTCCTTAAGCACCTTAGTGACCTAGCCGCTCAATCCTCCTATTTTGTCTCCGAGATTTATAAGTTATCCTTGACTATGGAGAGCTCCTTCAAGGTACCTCATAGGATGAATAATGATCAGGTTAGGAATCTCGACCACTACTCACCTCATCATAACATGAACCTAACTGAGAAGTTGAAGCACACTAAAAACTCTCTGACCAATCCCATAGACAATCCTGAAGGAAAAAATTAAATATTTGCCTTGTTGCTCACACTGCATTAAAAATGCATAAATACTTCTCTTTGGTATTTGGATAGTTGATGTTCTCGTCATATGACAGCGGAACAAAGGAAAGATTGCTGGAAAGGGGTAGTCAAGTCTCCCGGCACTCCAAAACTAGAGGATGTGCTCTATGTTCTCGGCATAATGTTCAGTTTACACAAAATGATTGTTCCATAATTGATTCTTTTAGTATTTGCATTATTAAAGGTGTTAGGTCATCTGATAACTGTTATTGTATCATACCTAAACCTGAACTTCTTTGCAATAGGATGTTACTCGATGAAGTTGAAATGTGGCACCAAAGATTGGGGCACATTAATTTTGTAGATTTATCCAAAATCACTGAAAAAGAACTCATAAAGGGGGTTCACAAATTTTCCAGTGAAAAAGGTCTTATTTGTGGTGACTGTCAAAAAGGAAAACAAATTAAATGCTCACACAAAAAGACAAACTTTGTTGTCACCACGAGACCCCTTGAGCTCTTGCACATGGACTTAATGGGTCCCTATAGAACTAAAAGCCTTGGAGACAAAAGAAACATTCTTGTCATTGTTGACGACTACTCCCGGTATACTTGGGTTAGGTTCCTGAGGAAAAAGTCCGATATATTTGAGTATTTCAAAATCATGTGTCAAACAGCTCAAAATGAAAAAGGGTTATTCGATAACCCGGGTTAGAAGTGACCATGGTAGAGAGTTTGAAAATTTTAACGTTGAAAAATTCTGTAATGAGAAGGGCATTAAGCATGAGTTCTCTGTTCCACAGACTCCTCAACTAAATGGGGTCGTGGAAAGAAAAAATAAAACCCTATAGGAAATGGCTAGAGTTATGTTTCATGCTAGGTGTGTACCCAGAAATTTTTGAACTGAGGCTGTTAATACTGCATGCTATACCATTAATGGAGTGTATTTGAGGCCGGGAACCTCTCATACTCCTTATGAGATTTGGAATAAAAAAAAAGTCAAATGTCAAACACTTTAGAGTGTTTGACAGCAAATGTCACATCCTTAGAGACAGTAGTCTTTAGGAAACTTTGATTCTAGGAGTGACGAAAGGATCTTCCTGGGATACTCCCTTAATAGTAGAGCCTATCGTGTGTATAACTTGACAATCTCGACTCTTATGGAGTCGGCAAATGTTGTTTTCAATGACACAACTGTGTATGAGATGAACTCCTCTCGGAATGAAGAAATTTGAGATGAGTTTGAAGGGGAGAGTTCAAACTCCCATGATAATCCCATCACAGACACTCTGTGTGAAGTACCTAAGACTAACCCTATGGAAGGTGCTGCTTCCAATGTTAGTGAACTGACCCTTCAGGTTGAGGGATCCCCTCGCACAACAAAGAACCTTCGGATAGGGTCAAATTGAATCATCCGCTAGATCTTGTCATTGGAAACCCTAGGGATGGCATGTTGACTAGGATAAAAGCTTAAAATAAAAATAAAATCACTTATGTTTGCTACACCTCCCTTGTTGAACCTAAGAGGATTGAAGAAGCTCTTAGCGATGAGAATTGGATCATTGTTATGCAAGAAGAGCATCAATAATTTGATAGAAATAAAATATGGTACCTTGTCCCTCGACCTAATCAAATTAATGTCATCGGAACAAAATGGATCTTTAAAAATAAATGTGAAGAGCATGGGGTTGTGGTTAGAAACAAGGCTAGGCTTGTAGCACAGGGGTATTCACAAATAGAAAGAATCGACTTCGATAAGACCTTTGCCCTCGTAGCTCGCTTGGAGTCCATTCGACTTTTAATTGCCATAGATTGTTGTCGTCACTTCAAGCTCTATCAAATGGACGTTAAAAGTGCTTTCCTCAATGGTGTCATTCAAGAGGAAGTCTATATTGACCAACTACGAGGGCTTGAAGATCCTCACAATCCTCGACATGTGTATAGGCTTAGAAAGGCTTTATACGGGCTTAAGTAAGCCCCTCGGGCTTGGTATGAAAGGCTCACTGATCATCTCTTAAATTTTGGCTTTGTTCGAGGGGGAGCTGATCACACTCTCTTCTTCAAGAAAATTGAGGACGATATGCTAATTGCCCAAATCTATGTCGATGACATTGTATATGGTTCCACATCTGATCACCTTTCTCACTACTTTGGTGCCGAGATGAGTCATAAATTTCATATGAGTCTTGTTGGGGAACTGAGTCATTTCTTGGGGTTCCATGTGAGGAAATTGAAAGATGAAATTTTTATATCCCAGTCTGTATATGCTCACGACTTAGTTAAATAGTTTAGCCTTTAAACTGCCAAGGAACTCCGTATCCCTATGAGCACTAGTATCAAACTCGGCAAAGACTCATATGGAAAAGATGTTAACCCTACCTTGTACTGCAGTATGATAGGTAGCCTCCTGTATCTCACTGCCAGTCGCCCTGATATGTCGTTTAGTGTAGAAGTTTGTGCTCGCTTTCAGACCTGTCCTAAAGAGTCTCATCTTGTCGCCGTCAAGCGTATCATTCGGTATGTCAAAGGGACTCTAAGGCTTTGTTTGTGGTATCCTCATGATACCAACACAAATCTTGCTACCTTTTCAAATGCTGATTGGGCAGAAAATGTAGACGGTCTTCCAGAGGATGTTTCTATTTGGGTAACTGCTTGATTGCTTTGTTCAGTAAGAAGCAAAACTGTATTTCTCTGTTTACTACCGAGGCAGAGTACATTGCTGTAGGTTGCAGCTGCACACAATTGTTGTGAATGTGACAGATGCTTCAGAATTATGGCTTCACTCAAGGCGCCATGGCTGTGCTTTGTGATAACACGAGTACTATCAATATCTCCAAAAATTTTGTCCAATACTCGCGCACCAAACACATAGACATTCATCATCATTTCATCCGCAATCTTGTTGAGGATGGTGTCGTCTCTCTTGAGTTCATTTTTACTATTGATCAAAAAGCAGATATTTTCACCAAATCCTTGGATTTCTTAGGTTCGAGTCGCTACGGATGTCTCTTGGCCTAATCTCTCTTGATTAATGGGTTGGGTGTATTTTTTTTTTTGCTTGTATTTACTCTATTTTTTTTAAAGGTAATAAATAAATAAATAATATTTTGTTTAATATCTTTTGGCTTGCATGCTTGTGTGCCTGTTTGGTCTGCATGCCTGTGTTGGCTCTTGTGAATCTATTAAATGCTGGCTTGATTATCCTGTAATCGTATGATATCCCATGTACTAGCTCTTGGCTTGATACATTCTCATGAGAAATTGTACTTTATCCTTTAAACTAGTCGATCATATATGTTTCAAGGCATTTAAGTCTTATGTATACCATGCATTTATACACACACTCTTGGAACATGATGTCCTGTTAGGTCTGTAAGATCGATTTCATCTAATTTCCTTGGTGTCCCTCATTCGGTTGTTTAGAAGACCGATATTTGTGGTTTACCTTCAGTTGTTTTTCCTCTTATCTATTTTCCTATCCTTATGTTTATGACGACCTATGAGATTGTGCTTATCTCCTCTGGGTGATACCGTCTTTCGAAAGGATTCTCTCTTCACCTTCTCCCTCTTTTATTTTAAAAAAATAATAATAATAATAATAATAAATAAATAATATAGTTGAAATCATGTTAGCTGTGTGCCTGGCCTTCCTTCTTTCCTTGACTGAGGTTCGTGCATTTGACTCAATGTCCAAATGCTAGGCGGTTTGATTTTAATGCCTTTTTGTGGGTTGTGGTATTCTGGTCTTTGGATTCTATCTTTCCTTATCTCTCTTCAAGTCTCATGCTCCTCGGTCTCAGGGTTTCCCATTTTACACATTTAAAGCAGTGATATTGTAATTACTTTTTGCGCCTGTTACTCTATGCTTAGTTCGCCTAAGATATTTAGTTTATGTTAGCCTTGATTCTCATATCTCAAATCTTTACTGGCTCATCTTGCAAGTTTCTTGGTTCATCTTGTATGCTTTCACATATATTTTCATAAATATCTTTTCATTGTGTGTGATCTTGTGTGCCTGTATATATGCATGCTTGACTATTTTTGGGTACAGGGTGCTGCCTGAGGGGGAGAAGTTTGATCAGTGGTCTGCGCTCGCTATGCACTTGATGAGCGCTCAAGTGCTCCTGGGCGCTCGTTGTGCGCTCGCTAGGCGCTCAAGTACCAATGCGCTAATACGCACTCATTGGGCAATTGAGCGCCCAAGCGCTAATGCATGCCTGTGGGGAGCTCAAGCACCGGTTACCTGGCCCCTTTTTAAAGGGTGGGTCCCCCTCCAACTCATTCTTTCCTCTCTCTCTTTCTCTCTCTAGCTTCCTTCTCCAGCAACCTTTGGCTTTTTCGGCGACCTCTCATCTTCTTTGCTCCTCACCATTGCACTCATAGGTATTCCCCTCTCTCTCTCTCTCTCTCTCTCTCTCTTCTCTCTCTTTTCTTTCTCTTTCCTCTCTCTCTTATGCCTTTCTTGTGACTTACTTTTTCTTCTACTGTTGTTGAGTTGTCTTCTTTCTGGCTAGCGAGCCTTCGGGGACTAAGTCCCGGGGGTGGAAATGCCTGACCCGTCTCAGGTATGACCCTTTCATCTCCACCCGGACTAAAAAGCAGTATGCTGCTCTAGCCAATCGAGGTGTCCTAGTGGAGAGGACCGTTCATATCCACACCTTTGTGGATAACAGTCTCGCTGCCCAGTTCGCTGCGCGTGGCTGGAATCGTGCATGTGAGGGTCATGGGGTAGTCTTTTTCAAGATGGTTTAGGAATTTTACGCCAACACCTCCGATATATCATATGACACATTCACCCTCACTTCTTGGATTCGGGTCGACAGTTTATCCTCACTGCTGTTGGGGGCTCCGTTCATTCTGGACCCCCAATTTCTGTTTGACAAGGTCGTCGCCCTGATTCGGTGGGGCACACTGCTATAAACCTACTCTTAAACAAGCACACCTCACTCCTCCATATCGGGCTCTCAACAAGATAGTTGCCTCGATTATCGATCCTACCAGTCGTACCTCCAACATCCCGCCCGTTCGGGCTGAGCTTTTGTATGCCATTGGGCATGGTTTTTCATACGACCTTCCCCGGCGTATTTAGCTTCAGATCGCCAGGTATGCCCACCAGCCTCAGAGCACTGCGGGTCTTCCCTTTTGCTCCCTTATCACCCATCTGTGCAATGCCCATTCTATCCTAACATTTCTTTCTGAGCCTTCGGTCTTTTCGAAAGGCAATTTTTTCTGCTCAGTCTGAGAACCTGAGCAATGCTCATATCTCGGTTGATCCCGATGTCCTACCTGTTCATCTTCATCCGAATCTCGAGTTTTCCCCGATTCAACCTATCTTCTCGAGCATCTTTGTGGCTCAGGCTCCAGCTCTGGCTGTCTCCAATGCCCTTCATCCGTCATTTCCCCCTCTGTCTGGTCCCTTCGAGCCTGGTCCTTCCTCATCTTCGGGACCCTCCTCCAGTGGTGATGCATACATCACCATTTTGAGTCACCTTGAGCGGTTCGATTCCCGCTTCGACTCGCTTGATGCTAGTATTCGGGATCTCTATTCAGGCCAGGAGCTCCTGCGCGGCCAGTTTTCTTCCGGTCATGATCTCCTCCAGCAACGGATGATCGACCTCGGCTCACATGTTGCCTCTCTTCATATCCAGGTGCAGTGTCTCCATTGGCGTATTGAGGACGATTACCCGAGTCCAGCTCGTGATGATGACGACGGTGGTGGTCGTTCCGATGCTTAGATCTTCCGAACCAAAAAGGGGAAGAGATGTATAGGACTTAGGGGGTGGTGCACAGATGGGGGATATAGTTAGTTGTTTTTATTTTCTTTTGGGCTTGGGGCTTCTACTCGTGTATCTTTTTTTTGGAGGGTTAACTTTTATATATCTTTCCTGTACACATCAGTGTAGTAGCATGTTACTTTTTTCGTGAAATTAATACTCATGCTATATCAGTTGGGTTCGATGGTCTAAATGCAAATTATCATGAAAAATCAAATGTTATTATCTTGTCATGTGATTCATGTTCTTTTATCTGCATATATACTTTATGTTTTTTTGATTTCTAACATCATGTGTATCATGAATTGAAAGCGTACCTCTCTTCTGGTCTTGACCGTTTGCCTCAAAGTTAGTTTAGGATGTTTTTATTTTTTTTGCCTTGTATCATTTTGTTGTTTTGGAGTTTTGTCCCGAAAATGCCAAAGGGGGAGATTGTTAATGTTATTGGCAAGTTTCTGGGTGTCTTAAAAAAACCACCTAGTGTTTGTATTTTTTTTGGGCTGGGACGCTTTAGTTTTCTTCATATTGGTGCATGCCCCTTTCTTTTTCTTCCTATTTGGCCTTTTCTTAGCAGCGCTCGTTAGGCGCTCGAGCACTATCTTGGCGCTCGTTGGGCGTTTGCCAGGCGCTCAAGCGCTGGCCTTAGTTGATGCTTCCAGTAGCCTTCGCTCGCAAAGCGCTCAAGAGGCGCTCAAGCGCTGTTCTAGCGCTCACTAAGCGCCCCTCAAGCGTTGGTCTAGCGCTCACTAAGCGCCCCTCAAGCGCTGGACCCTTTGTGACTTGCCTCTTGCTATTCCAATTTGCTTTACTTGCCAAGCGCGCTTCAGCGCTCTTAAGCGCTTGTCTTGCGCTTGAGCAGTACCCAAGCGCTTTTGGTCAAGCGCTTGCTAGGTTAACAGAGTTATGGCGCTTGCTAGGCGCTTGCGGCGCGCTCGAGCGCATGAGACTATTTTCTTGCCACCTTTGCATACAATATATATGCCCTTGCCTTTCTCGTTTTTTATACACCAAAAAAAAACTTTGAGAGAGTTAGGAGTGACATTTTTGGCACATTTTATTTTCCCTACACTTTGTCAAACTCTTGTCTACTTCCTTGTAACAATCTAAGAGCCTTTGATTTTATTAAAGTGCACACACCACCTACATTGTGTTACTTTCTCACACTTTAGTTTTTCTACATTTTTTGTCTTTCATCCGTACTTAAAACTTGCTCGGATCTGATATTAACTGTTGGGTTACTTGGATCAGGAAGTTGAAGCAGCTTGAATCTATGGAATCTCCAAGGAGCTCGGGGAGCTGTCACAAGCTAAGAAGTTAGGTCGTCGTTGGGTAATGGGTGTAATTCCTTTGTTCTTTTAGCTTCTACCTTTTTTATTCATAGTGAAAAGTGCTTTTTGTGTCTGTGTCGTAGTTTTCATCTCGGAGTTTATCTCAAGGGTTTTCACGTTATATCTTGTGTTTATCATTCATAGATGTTGATTATTTATTTTTAAATGCAAAATAATCTTTCTAATTTTTAAATTATCCGTAGATTAACCTATTCACCCCCTCTAGGGTTAATCGGATTTATCTATCATTTTTCAATTGGTATTAGAGCAAGGTTATCTCGTTGTCAGCTTCACCGCCGGAGATAGATCCGTTTGTTTCCATGATCCGTTGATTTTGGAGTATGTTATTATGAACTGTTAACTTTTTCTTTGTTTTTAAAAAAGAAAAAATATTAGAATGAAACATGGCCCCTATTTGGGTGACCAGCGTATTTGCTTATTAGCAAATAAGTCAAAATATAAATAAGCCACTTCGTTTGGCTGATACAAATAAGCCACTTCGTTTAAGTTATTTTATTTGGCTTATTTTGACTTATTTGCTTAAATAAGTTACTTTGTTTTGGTGATTTTTGGCATATTTGACTTATTAGCTTATTTTTTTATTGGCTTAAAATTTAACTTATTTGGTTCGTTTGGATAACGTAGCTTATTTTTGGCTTATAAGCCAAATAAGCCAATAAGCCATATTACCCAAACATGGCCATGATCCAATATTAAATAGAAAATTTATATCCAACTTAAAATTTTTTAGAGAGTGTTTAATAAAGTTATTGTTAGTAATTTTTAGCTTTCTGCTATTAATTTTAATTATAAATTATAATTTTTTGCTAAACATCTATAACTTTTGTTACAAATTATAATTATATTTTTTTAATTTTAGATATATGTTATAATTTTTACCAAAAGCTTACAACTTCTACTGTAAATTACAATCTATAAATTACTACTTTTAGCAAATACCAAACACTACCTTAAGTTATTAGGGTAACAAGCTGCAACACTATATTAAGTCATCACTTAGATCATATTCAAATAATATGTGAGCGTATATTCTCATATAGTTTAGTTATTTTTTTTAATACTTAAAAAGTGAGTTTAAGATTTTTTTATATTTTTCTATCCTTAATATTTAGAGGATTAAAGTTTCTCCCTCTCAAACAGAGGAATTGGAATGTATAAAAATAGTTTTTGTTTTGTTTTGGCAATTTTTTAAAAATTTTGGTCATTTTTTAATTTTTAAATTCTTTTATTAATAAAAAATAGGATAAATTACATTTACCTCCCATGAGATTAGTTAAAAATACAAAGGCCTCCCATGAGGCCTCTAAAATAACGCTGGCCTTTCCTATCAGACTTGTCAAGTAAACGAAGTTAACAGAAAATATGATTTTACCA
Organism: Heliamphora exappendiculata; assembly: GCA_034768845.1. NCBI lineage: Eukaryota > Viridiplantae > Streptophyta > Magnoliopsida > Ericales > Sarraceniaceae > Heliamphora > Heliamphora exappendiculata. Next base: position 23,299 of record JAOTRH010446870.1, read on the forward strand.
TTTTATCCTTATATACCCTTATGCTAATAAAATATTATTATAATTTTTAAAGATTATTCTTAATATTTATCTCTTTTCCTTCCCCCTCCCTTTGTAACTCTCTCATTTCCCAAACTTGGGCAGCAACGACAAGGCGATTCTACTTGACGCTGCCATCTAGCCTTAGCCACCATTGGCCAACGACGCCACCATTCAGCGCTGCCACGAGCCTCTGCCTTCTCCCACCGTCACTGTCGCCTTCACTCGCGCCACAAACGTAGTTAAAAGGCAATTTAAAGAGAGAGAGAGAGAGAGAGAGAGAGAGAGAAAGAGAGTTGAATTCAAATCATCTAATTTCTGTATGTAATGGTTAGATCTCTCCACGCTCGATACTCATGACAATCAGAGAGAAAGTCATCGTTTGGTATAGAAGAAATGAAAAAATATAACGTTCAAAAAGAACTTTGATCGAATCGTAGCCAAAAAGAGGTGCAAAACTTCTCTTTAGAATTCCTAATTTCTCAGAAAAAAAAAAATTTTGGACCTCCAAAATTCTCTTTCTTACCTTGTTTGAATAACGCGAGATCTTGTTTCAGAGCTATCAATCTCTTTTCTCTTTTCTCTCTTCTCTCTTCGAAATCCAACAACCTCCCTTTTTGGCCCTCAAATTTGCCATTACCGCTAGCACAACATGCCTCATCACTGCCTGGTCAAAGTCCAACCCCATCCCCTTTCACTGGGTCAGAATCGCCTGTGACCACGACCACCGAGTCACTGCTGTTTCTCTCCCAAACAAGGGCTTCTTTGGCTACCTTCTGTCAAAGCTCGGCTCCCTCCTCTCCCTCTGCAACCTAACCATCTCCTACAACAACTTCTTTGACCAAATCGCTTCTCATATTTTCAATGCCACCGCTTTTCTCTCCCTCGACCTCTCTCACAACTCTCTCACCAGACCCATTCCCTACTAAATCGCCGCCCTCCAAACCCTAACCCACTTAGATTTATCCTCCAATGTCCTCAAAAGGTCTTTGCCAGAACAAATCAGTGCTCTAACCCACCTCGTCGGTTACTCCTCCGAATCGAGCTACAAACTCAACATCTCAAGAACAGGAGCATCAATCTCAATTCACTCCAACCAAATTAATACCCCCTCTCTCTTGCTGGATTTCCAACTTTACCTTCACAACTAATTTTCCTCATCATCTTCCTCTCCAAAATCTCCAATCCAATGATATTGTCGGTGGTGCGGCGACATCTTCCTCCGCCTCCGATGATATCATCGCCGACGGCAATACGCCATATTTTCAGCAAGCTGAAAGCCATCACAAGCCGGTGATATCGTTGGTGGTGTGGTGCGCCATGGTGGCGGTGGTAGTGGTGGGAATAAGCTTAGAGGAAACGAAGGGACGTGTTTGGTCATTCTTAGAACATTAAAAAGGGCATATATAAAATATTAAAAAGTAAAATTATGATGTAAGCAAGTTTTGTTAATACTTTTAATGCCATTAATACAGAAGGGGGAATCTAATACTGACAATTAAATTCGAAAGAGAGTGCAGTGTCTTTTAGTAACCTTAAACGAGGTATATGAAATTAAGCTTAAATTTCATGAAAAATGAATATAATTTACCTTAAAAATATAAAAAATATTAACTGAGTCGATACATATGATGCAAAATGTAACATGTTGTTGGTGTTTCGCGCTGAAAATCGTTCATGACTTAATGATATAATGTGAGCGTGTCAGGACGATTATATTCAAATATGTTAAAAATTACGCAGTAACCAAGCCGACCGTCTGTAACCCGAAGCAAAAAGCTACCAATTTGAATTTTGTCTCAATGAATAGGACTTCTACTAGCATCCAAGTATTTTCAATAAAATAACGAGAGTGTATTCGCAATAAAAACGACTAAAGACTAAACTGAACTTAAATGGAATTTCTATTGAAACAGATCGGAACATATACCAAAGTTAGATTCGAAATCAAAGTTAAAGCAAGGAATTTGAATTAAGGACGAAAATTGAAGATATAAAAATACAAGATATAAAATTAAATGAAGCTCGAAACTTGATGTGGAGTTTATATGTGTCCTTGTTCTTCGATTTCATGTTGAGTTTATAGACCGGTCAAATAACCGTTTTCTCTTTATCATTCTCAAATGGCTATTTTGTTTTTTGACTTATATCTCTTGTGCCAAGTGTCCCATATTATAACTTTCTTCCTATTTATAGGCCTCATTCAATGTTAGTTAATAAAAAATTCCTATTTATTCTCCTTATCTTTATCCCTAGCTAGAAACCTCACTCTTTTTCTAGAAATCTTTAAAATTCTCTATATCCCTCGGCGTTTTATAATATTTTCAAATATGGCCTAAACAATGCCCACTTCAAAGAGTCCTGTTTGAGTTTAAAAAATGAATATTTGAATATTATATACCTTTTCAAGTCCTTTGTGCTGTTATCCTCTTGCAAAACCCAAGCCTATAGACATAGCGCCTCCAACTCTAAAAGCTATCATTTTCCAAGATATCATCTTTAGCCCCTTTCCTTCAAAGAAAACCCTCCTTAAACCTTTTCTCGATGCCCTCATCGTCAAACATAGCCTCCATATGCGTAAATGCCCTTTTTAGGGATTCAAAAAGTTTTGCGAATTGATTCAAAGAACTGATTTCAAAGAAGCCGCCAATTATGAACCAAACCCTGTTTCCCATGGCCTCTGGGCCCATTGCTTCTACTAAATGGCTTGGATTAGGGCTTCCGTTCAAGAACTAGGTCAATCTTTCTTAATTTTATCCCTGCATTGAAGTTCAATTCCCTTTTTGGCTCTCTACCCTCTCTTGAGACCAATACTCCAAAGGCTCGCCACTTAAGCTTTGGCACAGCCCTATGAGTGACTATTATGACTAGGTAGGTCGTCTTCTGGGCATTAAAGGTGACTTATGGAAAGAAATCGAGATTTACGATGTCATCATCCTTAGCCATTCGTCTTTCTAGTTGGATAAACCTTTGGTGTTTGTCGCTCTTCAGTTCTGGTGCCCCTCCTCAACTTCCTTCATTTTCTAGTGTGGCCCTATGTCCCTTACTCTCAAAGACCTTACTTTCTTAGTCGGGCTTCACCCCCATGGTGAAGAAGCTAATGCTTTGATATTTTGCAAAGACATTCATTTTTCTTATTCTAATCTAAAAAAACATGGCCAATGGACAATTTTTTTCTGTGAAATAGGGTAAAAATTCCTTCCCTGTCTCTAACTCTGAGCACATTACCTTTTTAATTTATTGGCTAAACAAGTTCATCTTCTGAATGAACATATCAACGAGCATATCATCTACGTACAACAGCAGAATGATATATGAGCTGTCAAAACTCTTGACATAACAACAATAATCTGCCTCCAGTCTGGTAAACCCTGTACTCTGCATAAAGCTATCAAACTTCTTGTACCACTACCTTGGAGCTTATTTTAAACATACAAGCTTTTCTTCAATTTGCAGACCATGTCTTCATTGCCTTTCACTACAAATTTCTCAGGTTAGCTTATGTAGATTTCTTCTTCAAATTCATCGTGAAGGAATGCAGTCTTGACATCCAACTGCTCAAAAATAGATCTTCTGCAGCTACAATTCCCAGCATTGTTCTGATAGTTGTCAACTTCACAACCAAGAAAAAGATTTCAGTGAAGTCAACTCCTTCCTTCTGCTGAAATCCCTTGACAACCAACCTTACCTTGTAGTGCATGCGGCCGTCATGTTCTTCCTTCACTCTATATACCCACTTGTTGTGCAAAACCTTCTTTTCAGTTGGCAATCTAGTCAACTCTCATGTCTGGTTTGTCAGCAGAAAATCCATCTCATCTTTCATTGTTGACTCTCACTTCATCGAACTCTCGGTCTACAAGGTTTCTACATAACTTTCTAGCTCACCACTGTCAGTGAGTAGAATGTAGAACAAGGACGGTGAAAACCGCTATGGCGGTCTGATACTCCTAAAAGACCTCCTGATTGTTGTCACTGGCGTACTGTGTTCCACCTGTGAGTTCATGTTCTCCTTGTCTTCCTCATCCCCATTCTGTTTCGCTTCCTCAAAAATGTCGTCTAAGTTAATGAACTCAAATTTCTTTGTCTTTGGCAATGCACTGTCTAACTCTTCTTTTGACCTGTCGTTGTACAGCACCTATTTATTAAAAATTACATTTCTGCTTTTGATGATCTTTCGATTTTTGTCTTACCAAAATTAGTAGCCAAACTCATCATCACCATAACCAATGAAATAACATTTCCTAGACTTTGGTTGTAGCTTACTTCTAGCATCAGAATCAACATGAACGTATAACATGCAACTAAAGACTTTCAGAAAAGATAAGTTCACCTATTTTTTGCTCCAGACCTCCTCTGGAATTCTGAATCCCAACGGTACTGGGAGTTCCCGATTCAGAAGGTAGGCTGTTGTGTTCACTGCATTAGCCTAAAAGCAGTTAGGTAGCCCAGAATGCAATCTCATGCTTTTGGCTCTCTTATTTAGTGTCCTATTCATTCGTTCATCCACGCCATTCTGCTGTGGCGTTCTTGAAATGGTCTTCTCCCACTTGATTCCACTAGCTGTGCAAAAATTTCTGAATCTCCCGTTTGTATATTCACATCTATTGTTTGACCTTAGACACTTCAGCTTCAATCCGATCTCAGTCTCAACTAAGGCCTTCCACTTCTTTAAAGTTTCAAACACATCAGACTGGTGCTTCAAAAAATAAATCCATACATTCCTGCTGGAGTTGTCAATGAATGTCACATAATACTACGAGCCTCTAAGAGATGTAATTGGGAAAAGACCCCACAGATCTGTGTATGTCAACTCTAGCCTGTCTGGCTTTGGTGTCCTGCCACCTTTCAGAAAGCTGACCTTTCTCTGCATCCCAAAGATGCAATCCTCACACAAATCAAATTTCACAGACTTCAAATCTGACAATTTTCCCTTTGACTGCAGAAATTTTATCCCTTTTCTCGCTTATATTCCCCAGCCTCTAATGCCATAAGCTCGTGTCTGAACCGCTATCTGTCAATGCCACTGTATCCCTTGTATTAGTAGTCATGTATAGGGTATCTGTCTTCATTCCTCGAGCCACTACTATAGCTCATTTGGTGACTTTCCATGTGCCACCAACAAAGGTCACTGAATGACCTTCAGCATCAAATTGTCCAACTAAAATTAAATTTCTCATCTGTTTAGGTACGTGCCGTACTTTTTGTATCTTCCACACTGACCCATTCGGCACTCTGATTCTGTTGTCGCCTGTACCCACGATGTCTAACGCCTTACCATCTGTTAAATATACCTTACCGAAGTCACCGATAATATAATTTTCCATAATCTCCTAGTGTGCCGTCGTGTGAAAGAATGCTCTTGATTCCAACACCCAAGAATTAATAAGGTTATGAACCCAAAGAAGCAAGGCATCTTGGGCATTCTCTGTCACAACATTGGCTGACTCACTGTCAGCCTTCTTTTTCTGCTCCCTACAGTTTTTCTTGATATGGCCAGTTTTTCCACAACCCCAGCATTCAGTTTGCCGTCCTAACTTGGACTTGCTTCTGCCTCTTCTGGACTTAGACCTGCCCGTGTTGTAATTTCTATCATTACTTCTACCACGTGCTTCAACATTTAATTTTGTACTAACATTTGACCTCGAATTAAATACCTCACCCGAATCCCTTATGTGAACCTCCTCACACAATATCAGATCTCTAACATCATCATACTTCAGTTTATTTTTCCCAACAAAATTACTTATTACTGTTCTCGGAGCTTCCCAGCTATTTGGTAACGAGGCCAATACGATCAAAGACCTAACTTCATCATCAAAGCTAATATCTACCGAAGATAACTAATTCGTGATGGTATTAAACTCATTAAGGTGTTGTGCAACGGATGTACCTTCAGTCATCTTAAGATTGAATAACTTCTTCATAAAATGTACCTTATTGTTCGCTGGTGGCGTCTCATACATGCTTAATAGTGCCGCCATCATGTCTTCTCTTTGATTACGTTGTGCGCTACTGATCGGAACAACGTCAAACGAATAACCCCTAGCACCTGCCTATCAAGCAACGCCCAATCCTCATCCTTCATGCCCACCGGTTTGGACCCTAAGAGCGGCAAGTGTAACTTTTTCCCATACAAATACTCTTCTAGCTGCATCCTCCAATAATTGAAGTTCGAACCATCGAGCTTCTCGATTCTTGTCGATCTTTCTTCTTCTGCCATGTGTGTTCGTCAATCTCCTAACTCAGAGCTTTGATTCCAGTTATTGAGAATTAGAACGCGATCACTAATATCATCCAAGATCAACAGCGATCACACAAATCACATAATAATAACAAAAAATGGAGAAAGAGAGTCAATCACACACAAAAATAAGGTTTACGTGATTTGGCAAGTCGTACCTACGTCCACGAAATTATACACTTCACTATTATAATTGAATGTTACAAGGGAAGAAGAGTCTTTGGGAGAGGAATACAAAATATCAGAAAGAAAAATAACACAACTTATGCAACTACTGCAACCCTAATAGCTTATAATAGGCAATCCTCGCATAGACCGATCGATCGATCTAAAGACGAATCGATCAGTCTATCAAGCGGTCTTTTACCGCTCTAGATTTTTCACCTACAGACATCACCGATCGATCGGTCTCACCACTGATCAATCGATCTATCATAAAAAAATAATTTTTCTTCACATTCAACTCAATATATTGATGGGCTTTGCTAGTAAATTGGGTTGGTTAGTGTTGGTTGCTGATGGTTTTGCTAGCTTATCGATGTTGCTGTTGGTATTTGCTAGTTGTTTAGCTATGTTAGGTTGTTGTTGGAGTTAAGTTGCTATGGGGGTAGCTTCTGGTTATTGTTGGTTGATGGGCATTGCCAGGTTCATGATGGGCATTGATGATAGTTTTTGTTCTTTGTATTAAGTGATTTTGCTTTTTCTTGTTATTCTATTGGTTTGTCGCTTGTCAACTTTGGATTCTTTTTGTACTTTTTGAGGATGTTTGATGCATCTTTTCAATGGTCCTCATTCCTTTAAATGTGTCTCATCCTCCTTTTTTATAAAAGTATCCTCTTTGCCGATTCAAAAAAAAAGATAGAACAATAACATCTAAGAAAAACACAAGATATACGCAGTTCGGCTAGCTGTCTATCTGCACACAAAAATAAGAAGAAATAATCTACTATTATCAATAAATAATAATCAATAAATTTTACAAGAATTAACTCTGCACTCTCTGATTACTAAATCTGAATCTCACTATAGTGTATCTGCGCCTCTCTTTACACACTGTGGCATGCTGTTGTATCCTCACATTATGTCCCACTTTCTCTATGTGTTTTAGGGTTTCTGATCCTTAAACTCCCTTTATATAAACCTCCTTTTAAAAGTTAGCCCAAACAAATTAAATTTTTAGATATTTCTCGTTATAAGAAAATTAAAAAAAAATTTGGTTAATTCATATAAGACGAAAGGGTCACTTGTGTGCTTTTCGTGATTTTTTTTATTCTTTAGTGATTTCTTTTTAAAATTTTATTCCAATTGACAGTTTTAGAATTCCTCTTGTCACGACGAATAAAAACAGTAAAAAAATTAAACTAATAAATAAATATAAAATCTAAATAAATGAAAAAAAATCCCTAAAAAGTGACTAAACCAAACAGTGGCTTAGGTTACTAATAAGGGTAGTCGATACCATATACTAGTTACACATAACTATCATGGCCTATATTACTTATAGTTAATGCATCGTTCGTCAACTTATTTTCCTTTTTTATTTCATTTTTAAAATGATGTGTTTATATAAGCAGGTTGTGGATATATTCTCTGCCTAAATTGTACGTTTTCTTTACCACTTACATCTAGAGCTGAGACTCGTTACATATTTATCTCTTCTTCTTTTTTTTCATCCTTAATTAGATCTCTTTTAAAAAGGGAGAAAAAAATCTAACCTCAGAGGAAATTAAATTAAGACCAACCCTTCTGCAAAAAATTAATTAATCTACATGATATATCAGTGTTTGTTGGGAGAATATCAACGCCAAAATAAAATACATACTCGTGGATCCAAAAAATACATCTTTATTAAATTTTCAACAATTTACAATAATCTGAAATTACAGAGAATGAAATAACATGAATAACATAAATGAAATTTGCAAACCGAG
>JAOTRH010446880.1:7192-26012 GCA_034768845.1 Heliamphora exappendiculata
ATAAGAGACTAAGTTACTGAAAATTTGGTGTCGACCTAAATAGGTTTTGGTGTCGATCCTTTTTGTCAGATCAACTACTGGAAAAATGATGTCGACCCATCTTGAATTTGGTGTCAACTTTTGAAATCTGGCTTAGCCTTGGGAGTTTTGGAGTTGACTCATCTTCATTTTGGTGTCGACTCAAAATTTTTATTTTCGAAGGGAATCTTTGTGTCAACTCAAAATCAAGTGGTGTCGACATTTTTAAGTTAGAGTCGAGAAAAGTCTTGAAGTATTGGTGTCGATCATTTTCTCTTAGGTGTTGACTTATTGTGTTTTTTGGAGGGTGTCTAGATGTCGACTCATGTGACTTTGGTGTGGATCTTTAGAACCCAAAGACTGGAACCCGAATGATCACCTGGTGTCTACTCAAAACACTTTGGTGTTGACACAAATTGAATCCCACAAAAGAGCTAAGGTGTCGACTCAAACGTGGATCTTGGTCCAATACTGGAGGTATTGACCCAAATTCATTTGGTATCGACTCACTTGAGCTCCTGAAATATCTTAAATAAAGCAGTTAAGGTGTCAACCCTAAACTTTAATGGTGTCGACACACTTGAGAATCTCAAGCATACTCTGCCTTAAGGTGTCGACCCAAAAGCCAATTGGTGTCGACAAAAAAAATTATATTTAAAAATAATAAGTGTCAACCCATTTGACACAATGTGTCAGCACAAATGGTATAAAATGTCGACTCATTTCACATGTAGTATCGACACTATTTTTTTGAAAATATTTAAATATAATATTTTTAAATTAATTTAATTAAAAAAATAAATTATTAAAATCATCAAAATTTATTTAAAATTCTCTTGAGCTAACAATCTCTCTTTTTTTTATGATTACAACATTTTTAAAAAAATAATTTAAAATTTTTTTGGACAAAAGTACTTCTTATCTCTATGCCTTAAACAGGGTGTGCAATCACAACAGTATGACATTTAATAGTCAATATATCATCCATGATTTTTAAAAGAATTGCAACCACAATTATCAATAGTTGAAAACTTGGGAAATCAACATAAGTGAGCAATAATTCACAATTCTTAGACATCAATCAATCTCAATATGGCAATTTGAACAATACTTGAAACTTGTGATTTTCAAAATAATCATTCAAGAGAAAAGAATTTTGCCATTCACAAAAGATGAAATTCATACAACAATAAATAATTGTTCTCAAAAAGTATACAAAATAACCATCAACCATGAAAATGTTTTTAAGGCATTCACACAGCATTCACAGCAAAAATAGAAATGTATGATGTAACATTACAACATCTTCTTCACAAAATATTATCCAAAACGTTATTTTTCTTAATCTTTTTCTTTTTATTTCTTTCTTCTCCTTTTCTTCTATTCTTGTTTTCTTTTCTCCCATTTTGAAATTAGCAAAAATCAGAGGTCGTCGAACTGCTTCTTCTTCATCTTCTTGTCCTCAGCCACCTTCTTCTTCTCAACTGCACGCTCTTTAGCTTCCCTTTCACGTTCTGATGACTTCTCTTGTTCTTCAAGGGCTGCAAAAGTGATAGCTAAGGCAAGATCTGCTTATCTCCTTAATCTGGCTGCCTTTTCTTCTTCTGATTCCTTGGGTTTAAACTGTTTGGCTCATGCATCTTTGATTTACTAAGTTGCTCATCAACCTTTCTGGAGTTCTCTTGAACAGCAGGTACTACACATTCATTGTATTCTTTGCGGATCTAGTACTGGATGTTGCGGTTGGCAGTGACGATGGAGTCAACACTTTTCTTCATATTCTGGTTGAGAATGGTGTCAGCTTCACAAGCATTCCCGACTTCAATTCTCAGATTCTTGTTCTTCTGGTTGAATTGGGTTATGGTTTTAGAAATGAAAGACACTTTACAACCAATGTCATAAAGGTCTGCATTAACCTTCTCACGAAGGAATGCCAAGGAAGAGGTCAGATCCTTGATTAGGGAGGTGAGCTCAGCAAATTACTGGGAAGATGGAGCATCAAATGAGCAAACGAAGAGGTACCAACAACAAGAACAGAAGGAGAAACAGAGGAGAAGGGACCTGGAATGTCAACTCTAGAATGAGAGGGAAGAGGTGATGAGGGATCAGAGGGTATGGGAGAGTTTGATCAACCAGGGGGAGGGGGAGGGTTCTTATTGGAAGATGGTTGAGCAGTTGAGGGGGAGGAAAGACTACTACGTCTAGTGGTCTAAACACCATCAATTTTTGAAATTTGCATATGCTTCAGAGTGGACTTCCCATAAAAGTCATGTTTTGACAATGGAATGTCCTTCTACGTAGATAGATTAACACTTAAGTGTTAAAATACCTTCGTCAAGTACATGGCATAGGGAAGAGAGGAGTTTGATTTAGAGTGCGACTGGATCATGTAAAAAATAAATAGGTGGCCAAGATCCAGTTTTTGGCCCACTAGGATGCACCATATAATAAAGACATGCAAAAACGATACATCCCCGAATTTTCCAAATTGGGGGAGAACAATGTGGTTGAAAAAATGATGCAAAATTCTCACTTTAGGTTTCAAGATGTTAGCCTCTATGGGCTTGGTTGGGTCTACAACTTCAAGGTTAAAAATTTATTTCGCAGCCTCACGAAAAGAGAAGCCTTAAATGGCTCTCTTTTTCTTGTTGCAGGCAATGAAGAGATGACCCTCAGGTAGACTGAGAATTTCATTGAGAAGTTTAAGGGTCAGAACAATGCCAATACCATCCACCCAAGTGGTGATGGTGGTATTTGAGGGTCGATGATCTTGAAGTGTGCATAGAAGAGTTTCGCAAGTGTGGGACAGTGGGGGTCACGAATTTGTAAGAGATCATCTAACCCAGAGTGCTGAACCACTCAGAGAAGTGCATTTCAATAGAATCGAAAAATAGAAAATTAATAGAGCGGCCTGGGATTACCATACAATTTACGAAGGACGATAAGTACAGATGTTTGTACTTAGAGTACTGGAACATCATCGTCGAATCAATTTCCTTGTCAGAGGATGGTCCAGCCTTGGTTTTCTTCTTTCTCACCACTTTAGGGCTTGACATTTCCCCGGTGGGATGTTTACTGTCCTTTTTCATGGTTCTCGGTGGCATTGATGGAGAGAGAGAGAGAAAGATAAAGAGAGAGGGAGAGAAAGAGTTGACACTAGGGTTTCGAATGAAACAGGGTGACGAAGAGGAAGAAAGGGAGACGAACGATTTTGAAAAAACTAAAAGGTTTTGAGCACGAATGAAGAAAAATGGAGAAAACTGCCTATATATAAAATTTATGTAGTCGACACTTTACACAGGACACTAGGGGTGTTCAAAAATAGAAATTGTGTCGACATGTTTTAACATGGTGTCGACACTTTCAGTTCAATGAGTCAACACTTCTCACAGGCGAGTCAACACAAATTTTACCGAGAGAAGAACCCGAATCGTGTCAACACTATATAGTTGGAATTGACACTTTTCTCAAAATGTATCGATACTATATAGCATTTATGTCAACACTTTCACGCTTGTGTCGACACTTTTTAACATTGTGTCGACACTTTTCACATATCAAAATAAAGCATGAAAAGCATTGACCATGTATGGTTAGTATGACATTTAAGTATCAATTTAGAGCACATAGCATACCAAGTTCTCTTATAATATAATAAAATCTTTTTTCATTTAAAGGTTTATTAAAAATATTAGCAAGTTGATGGTTCGTGCCTACAAATTTAAGTTCAATGTTACCCTTTTAAACACGATCTCTAATGAAGTGATGTATTATGGCACTAGTGTTGTCATACTTAATAGGAATGTGATCTAAACATACACCATAGTTTTCTTGTTGTTCTTTCATCTGAAGAACTTGTGTACAACAACTAATAACTACAATATACTCAGTCTCAGCTGTAGATAAGGTTACTGAGTTTTATTTCTTATTAAACCATGATATGAGAGAATGTCCTAAGAATTGACATGTACCACTTATACTATTCCTATCAATTTTATAACCGGCAAAGTATGCATCAGAATAGTCAATAATTCAAAGACTATTTCTCTATGGTAGAATAATCTTAAGTTTTGTGTACCTAAGAGGTATTTAAATATGCATTTAACAGTAGTCACATGTGATTTTTTAGGATTAGCTTGAAATATAGCACACATGTATACATTAAATATGATATCAGGTCTACTAGAAGTTAAATAAAGTATGGAGCTAATCACTATATCTCTTTTCTCTATTGGTTTATCATTTTCATCCTTGTCAAGCTTTGTTAAAAGGCATATTGGAGTTCCAATTGGTTTTTTATTTTGCATATCAAACATCTTCAACAAATCTTTTGTGTACTTGGACTGATTTATGAAAATCTCTTCTTATGTTTATTTGATTTGAAGTCCAATAAAGTAATTTAGTTAACTTATTATGCTCATTTCAAATTTTTTCTGCATGCACTTAGCAAAATTCTTGCAAAGAGTTTTATTAGTTGAGCCAAAGATGATTCATCTATATATATTTGTACAACTAATATATTTTTTTCTTCAAACTTTATAAAAAGAATTGTATCAATTTTTTTTTTAAAAACTCATTTTTAATCAAGAATTTGTTAAGCCTTTCATTCCAAGCTCTTTGTACCTGCCTCAAACCATAGAGAGTCTTCATGTGTTTATAAATATAATTTGAAAATTTTGAGTTTTCAAAGTCAGGAGATTATTTCACAAAAACTTTCTCAAAAATAAAACCATTTAGAAAGGCACTTTTAACATTCATTTGATAAAGTTTAAAAATTTTAAAGCGTGCAAAAGTAAGCAACATCCTAATTACTTCAAGCCTAGCCACATGAGCAAAAATTTCATCAAAATCGATAATTTTTTTCTTGATTATAATCTTAGGCTACCAATCGAGTTTTGTTACTAAGAAATACTCCATGCTCATTCATTTTATTTTTAAAAGCCTATTTTGTACCAATGATGGAGTGATTCTTAGGTTTTAGTACTAAAGTTCAAATCTTATTTGTTTCAAATTGGTTTAGCTCTTCTTGCATAGTTAAGATCCAAAAATTATCATTTTTGACTTCCTCAAAATGTTTTGATTCAGTCTAAAAAATGAATGCTAAATTACCACAAATATTATGTAGAGATGATCTAGTTTTGATACCTTGAGATGGGTCACCAATGATCAAATTTTTTGGATGACCATTAGCATATCTTCATTACTTAGGCAAATCTGAATTTCCTTGGTTTGAGGGGCCCGTAGCCTGTTGATTTTCAATTTGCTACACATTTGTAACTTTCTCATGATTTGGCTCTTCTTGGTCTTTGATGAAGATGTCTTCAACACTTATCACTATAATAACTAAGTTATCTTCACAAAATTCGTTAGAAGAACCGAGGTTAGTTTCATCAAATAAAACATGAATAGACTCTTCAACAACTCGAGTCCTTTTGTTAAAGATTCTATAAGCTTTACTAGATATAGAATAGTCTAAGAAAATACCTTCATCAAATTTAGCATCGAACTTATCCAAAAGTTTTTTATTATTATTTAAAACAAAACATTTGCTTCCAAAGGCACGAAAATAACTAATGTTTGATTTGTTTCCATTTCATAGCTCATATGGAGTTTTCTTAAGAAAAACTCGAATCATAATTCTGTTTACGATATGACAAGTTGTATTGATAGCCTCGGCCCAAAAGTATCTTGATAGATTATTTTTACAAAGCATGGTTCTAACTATTTCTTCTAAAGTCTTATTTTTTCTCTCAACAATACCATTTTGTTGAGGAGTTCTAAAAGTAGAGAAATTTTGGTCTATACTACTTTCATCGCAAAACTTTTTAAAATTTTTATTTTTAAATTCTCTACTATGATCATTTCTGATACCTGTGATTTGAAAAAAAATTTATTTTGAATTTTTTGAGACAGTTTTGAGAAAGCAGCAAAAGTTTCATCCTTATGAGCTAAGAATAGCACCCAACTATATCTAGAGAAATTATCAACAATAACAAATGCATATATCTGGCCACTAAGGCTAAGAGTCCTTGTTGGGCCAAATAAATCCATGTGCAACAGTTGTAAAGGCTTAAAAATAAAAATCACCAATTTAGATTAAAAAAAATTTCTAACTTGTTTGCTTTGTTGACATGCATCACAAATTTATGTTTTTCAAATTTCATTTCTGGTAAACCAATCACCAACTTCGTTTTTAAAAGTTTTGAAACTAAGTTAATGTGAGAATGTCCAAGCCTTCTATGCCACAACTAACTGTTATCACTCAAGACAGCTAAGTACTTTGTGTTATTTTTAGATAGATCATTGAGATTGAAAGTGTAAATATTTTCATGCCTATGACCCTAAAAATAACTTTGTTGTCAATTGAGTTTTCAATAACACACTTAACATGATCAAAGAAAATCTTGTAGCCTTTGTCACAAAGTTAGCTGATGCTAAGAAGATTATGTTTCAAACCATCAACAAGCAAAATATTTTCAATAAAAGGGAAAGGAGTTTTACTAATACAACATGCTCCTATGATTTTGCCCTTGCTATTGTCACCAAATGTCATAAATGCACCATCTTTGGGCATGAGAGAGGCAAGCATTGACTTGTCACCTATCATATGTCTTGAGCAGGTACTATCAAGGTACCACATCCATTCCTTAAATGAGGGCTTGACGCACATCTGCAAAGAAAATTAAATTTTGATTTTTGGTATCCAAATTTTCTTGAGTCCTTTGATATTAGTTCCATATGGGAGTGTTCCCTTTGAAACCAAAACTTTTTTTGCATGTAAGACATGTGATTTTCTACGTGGATAATGTGTGACAGTATGTCCATACTCATAGCAATAAAAACAAGTAGCATTTGAATGATTTGGAGATACTTTAACAAAAATATTGCTCAAATTATGGAGAATTTTTATAAGATCTTCAACTTTCTCATTCAAAACTTTATTTTCATTCTTTAAAGAAATTTGATTTGATAGTAAATGTTTTTTGTCTTTTAAGGCTTAAATTTCAACAGATGAGGAAAAAATAAATTTTATTAGAATAGCATTTTTAGCACGCAGATCTCTCAATGCATCATGCAAATCTTCACATGCAACATGAAACTTTTCTAAAGAAAAGGGTCATTAGTTACCTCATTGTCTTCCTTAGCCATGAGACAAAGAGTAGCAACTTCATTTTTCTCATTTTCATCATCGGAATTGCTATCCTCACTTTCACCCCATGCAACCAACATAGCTTTCTTGAATCCCTTTTTGAAGTGCTTTTTGAGTTGGGGACATTCAGCCTTCATGTGTCCAGAATTCTTACATTTGAAGTAGATGATCTCATCTTTCTTGTGATCACTCTTGAATCTGCTTGATTCTCCCTTAAGCTTATTGGGCTCATTTTTGTGTCCATCTTTCTTGAAGAATATTATTCCTCCTTATTTCTTATTTTTAAGAAATCTTTTGAACTTTCTTCTGATGAGGGCTAGATCTTCATTTTCATCACTCATAGAGTCTTCATCAAATTCACCTTTAATGATTGAAGATTTGAAAGCCATTCCTTTTATTTTTTTGCTATCATCTTCATCATTTATCTTGATGTTCATCTCGTGAGTTATGAGTGAACCAAGAAGTTCCCCTAAGTTTAGTGTAGTGAGATCCTTTACTTTTTGAATAGCAGTCACCTTAGCTTTCCAATTTTTAGGCATGCACCTTAAAATATTTCTCACCATCTCCGCATTAGAATACGCTTTGTCAAGAAATTTTAATCCATTAATGATATCAGTGAATCTAGTAAATATTTCAAAAATAATTTCATAATGCTTCATCTTAAACAACTTATAATTATGAACAAGCATGGTTATTTTAGATTTCTTGACTTGGTTGGTTTTCTCATGGGTAACTTCAAGTCTATTTCATATTTCTTTGCAGTGTCACAAGTGGAGATCTTATTAAACTCATTTGGGCCAAGAGAGTAATATAAAAGGTTCATGGCCTTAGTATTTTTTAAAATATCTCTTATATCAGTCTCAGTCTATTCATTCTTAGATTTAGGGATAAATGCATCTTCTACTGTCTTGATAGGCCTTTTGGGTCCATTCATGATAACTCTCTAAAAGTCATAGTCTACTGCCTGGAGATAGAACCTCATCCTAGCTTTCTAATAATTATAATTTGTTTAATTGAACAAGGGAGATCTTTTGGTGGATTAGCCTTTAGGCTGAACTAGTTCAATATTGGTGGTTGCCATGGATCTTCTTAGACGGTTAAGTTAAAGACAAGAGTCCAAACTCTGATTCCAATTGTTAGCTTAGGCAATCTAAGAGGGAAGTGAATTGAATTTTAAAAATAATAATAATATTTTTAAAATTTTTTATAAATTTTTTTAATTTCACAAGCAAATATAGAAGGTAATACAGTGACAGCAAAATTAAAGAGGTTAGACAGAAAAAATCGAACTAGACACAAAGAGTTATAGTAGTTCGGCTTGTTTCAAACCTATGCCCACTTCTCAAGGGTCCCGGCTCCTTGAGAATTTGCACTTTAATCAAATGCTTTATAGGCGCATTTAAAAGCCTTTACCGTCTCATGAAGTTTTTCCAAAATAATTTTTTATTTTTTCTAAACTCTCTTAAACTTTTCTTTAAGGAGCTCACACGCTCTCTTGAAGGATCAATGGTGACTCACCCTGTTATACAATAAATGTGAGAGAATTTAAGATTCACTAACTAACACTCTTTACAAATGATTGAAAATAAATGAGTGAGAGAGTAAAAACATTTGGTTAGAAGTGTTATGAGCAATAAATGCTTCTTTGAAAAATATGAGCTTTTCAATACAACAAGCAATAGAACAGTGTTCAGAAATTTGAAACTCTGAAAATAAACTCCTTATGTAGCCAAATGAAGTAAATGACCGTTGGTGGCTTAGTTGAGGCAATTAATTCTCTAAAATCTTACTGTTGGAACCAGCACAATATTTGAATTTCGTCGCAGGTGTCAACACAAAGTCCTTTGGTGCCGACACAAAATATCTAGGGCTTGATTTTTTGAATAATCATGTTAACTCAAATTTTCGTTGGTGTCAACCTTATTTCTGTATTTTCTTCACCCACATAGTGATGTCGACTCATGGAACATTTGGTATCGACCATATGCATTTCTTCAGTTTTCAAGATAGGACCTTGGTGTTGACTCATATCAAAGTTGGTGTCGACTCAAGGCTTCATAGTCTACTCATTGTGTCGACTCTGATGAGAGACTTAGTTACTGAATGTTTGGGGTCGACCCAAATATATTTTGGTGTCGATCCTTTTTGTCAGATCAGCTATTAGAATAATGGTGTCGACCCATCTTGAATTTGGAAATCTAACTATGCCTTGGGAGTTTTAGAGTCGACTTATCTTTATTTTGGTCTCGACCCAAAATCCTTATTTTTTAAGGAAACCTTTGTGTCAACCCAGAATCCTGTGGTGAGGACTCTTTTAAGTTGGAGTCAAAAAAAATCTTGAAGTCCTCGTGTCGACCCTTTTCTCTTAGGTGTCGACTCATTGTGTTTCCCGAATGGTGTCTAAGTGTCGATTCATGTGACTTTGGTGTCGACCCTTAGAACCCAAAGACTAGAATTTGAAGGATTACTTGGTGTCGACTCAAAACACTTTGGCGTCGACACAAATTGAATCCTACAAAAGGGTTGAGGTGTTGACCCATTCTTCATTGGTGTCGACTCAATGTGGATCCCGGTCCAATACTAGAGGTGTCGACCCAAATTCATTTAGTGTCGACTCACTTGATTTTCTGAAACATTTTGAACAAAGCAGTTAAGGTGTCGACCCTAAACTTCAATGGTGCCGACACACTTGAGAATTTCAAGCATGTTTTGCCTTAAGGTGTTGATCCAAAATCCAATAAGTGTCGACACAAATAGTTATGTTCAAGAACAATAAGTGTCAATCCATTTAGCACAATGTGTTAGCACATATGGCATAAGGTGTTGACTCATTTGGCATGTAGTGTCACACTACTTTTTTAAAAATATTTAAATATAATCCTTTTAAATTAATTTAATTAAGAAAATAAATTATTAAAATCACCTAAATCTATTTATATTGCTCTTAGGCTAACAAAAAGTAACGACCATTTATGAGATCAAAGCACCTTCAGGGTCGTGATGTTCAAAGGTAACGGCCGGTTGTGATATCAAAGCACTATGACGGCTGCGAGGATTAAAGGTAACAACCGTATTGTTTATGGAGGTATGAGGGTTTTTTTTGGGTTTTAAGTCGATTTCTTGGTTCCACAATTGCTCGGAAGTATCTTTTTGCATAGTCATGTATATCTTCATCATTATAGAGCATTAAAAAGGTGCATAAGATACGACTTGGTCAAATTAGAATGTCTACACCATCCCACCACTTCACTAACTGATACATCGATCAGTTTTCTATATCGGGGCTATGTTAGGGAGGCAAGCAAGCTTTCTGGCCACACATTCCATTAGAAGTGAAAAAAAAGAGTTATTAAATACCATTTGACCATTACCTTACACTATTACCTGGTATGGGAGATATATTCTTGACTATATTTAAAAAGCACACTAAATGTAGGCTTGTTGCATGTAGTTTCTTACAACCCTTCTGTTAAGATCAAATCACTTTTAGAATTTTGTGATTTTTTTATGATTATTTTTGTTTGATTAGCTTATTTATCTGCCCTCTGTCCTTTTTGTCTTGAGTTTCTCTACCGAGGACGAGTAGTACCGTGATAGGACCCAAGTTGACCATTCCTGTGAGACCCAATTTTTTTGATATATACATGTTTGACGTGTTTCTTTCATTATATGCATATCATCGATGAATGATTTATGCTTCAGTGTTGTAGAATAGCATGCGTAGATGTGTTTTATATTTTCTCGAGCATCGTTAAGGCTTGTTTGGTTGATCCTAGGGTTGAAAAACTTGTTCTGGCATTCCATAGCTATCCAGTCGACTGGACGGGTTTCCCCAGTTGACTAAGAGGACAGTAGGTGGATCCAGTCGACTGGATTGGGGTTCAGTCAACTGGATTGTGTCAGTTTGGAGAGTTTTATAGATCTGGAACACCTTCAGTCGACTGGAGGGGTAATCCAGTCGACTGAACGCACTGTTTGGCCAAGCCTATATATATTCCAACGCCTGTTTTGTTTGAAAAAAAATCCATTTTCTCCTAAACTCTCTGCCTTCTCTCTACATTTTTGTGTTGCCCGAGCCTAGTTTTTGACAATTAACTTGTGAATCCTTGCTATTCATGCTGTTGTCTTTGCTTCCATCCGAACAGATTCTCATCCTGACGGGGTTCGATTTTTTAAGTTTTGAGTTTTGACTCACTAAGGTAGGATCCTAGAATCTATTGTTGTTAAATGGTCCTACGTGTAATTGTATATTTTTTCACCGGTTAAAAATGCATTAAATGTTGTTTTCATGTTTAAACCTTATTTTTAGGTAAAAAGCATGTTTAGAGCTTTTCTTGGTTTATTTCATGATTCAGATATGTTGATATCCGCAGTTTTTAAAAAGGTGATTTTAAAAGTAGAGTTTTGAAAAAATCTTAAAAAAACGTATCTTTGGAGATTTGGAGCTAACCCTTGGGGTTGAGTTTCAGCTTTTAAAACGTTTTAATAAAAGTATATTTTTACATGCTAGTAGATCTCCATGTTGATGGATGATGGATCTCTTTTTATACATGTTGATGTATAACTATTTTACTAATTTTTCGTAGTTGAGCTACAGCTGATTTTTAAATGATCCTATAGATGTACCGTGACAATGGGTGTGTTAAATTGGGCTTCTATTGCTTCTCAGTAGAAGTCTAAAAACATGCGCAAAGTAGGTCCCTACATACCTTCGGGTTAGTCCCCGTAAATGAGGTGGTGGGTGCTTAGTATCCTCGGGTTTTGGGCCCGTAAACTAAGTGATTATGTTATTGTGACTCCGTATAGAACTTGTCATTACGTAGCAGGCCTTAAGCGATTTTAGGGTAATGGGAAAGATTCTATAGTTGTTGTCTTTGTCCATGTGTGTGGCAGAGTCGGTACATATGATTCATTTTATCTTATTTTTTTCGGTTCTGTGACCCGAGTGGAGAATACTGTTTTGCTACTGTTTTTCCTTAACCGTGGCAGGTTATTTGCATGGTTTTAACGGGGGAAACGTAGGGTTTTATGAAACAAAACCATTTGAGGTTCGTGTTAGCTTGATGAAAAACTTGGGGTTTTCAATTTTCAGGATGAAATTTTTTTTTGACTCTTGTGGTTGAATCTTATGCTTATGATTGAATATCCTGCTTTACAACTTTATAGTATGCTTTTATTGGGCTTCATCTTATGGTGTGAGATTTTGTGCAAACCTTTTTTAGGTATAAGTGAACATGAGGAGTTGACCTAGATGCCCATGGTGGCATAAGACTTGCTGTAGTTTTCCTTTTGTTTTGAGATATGTAGTCTTACATGCGATGTCTATTTTTGAAGGCGAGTTTTTTCAATCTTAAGGTAATATATTTATGCATGTTTGGAACTGCATGTTTACTGTTTATGAGAGATGAACCTTGGGTACTTTTTATCCAAATACTGGATTTTTGAGTTGATGGGTTTTCAACTGAAGATCCTATTTTCATAAATGCTACTGTGGTGGGCTTTCACGTGACCCTAGAGTTTGGGGCGTGACAACTTGGTATCAAAGCTCTGGGTTCGAATACCTAAGAGCCATAGAAAAAGGGTGCATCACCTTGTGAGGAAGTGCATGTGTTTGATTGCATGTATTTTAGGCATTTTCTAACATACGCATGATAACCTGTTCAACATGATAGTTGTGTATACGTGGGTATGGAGGTTAGACCTTAAAATTGATTAATTAGTCTTGCCTTCGGGCGTTTGGATTCACAAACTTGGAAGCCAATTTAGAAAATCGTTTGGCCGACGTGTTTTGTAACAAAGAATTTAAGTAGGTTATCTGAATGGATGAGTCTTTCTTGTTGGTTCTCCTCGATATGTGAGATGTGTTGACTTAATTTTAAGTGGCTATGTGTTAACATGCTTATATATGTTATGTCTTTTACGTAGCAATAACATGTTGTATAGAAGCTTATCCTATTATGTTACTTTCGTATAGAGTTATGTCCACGCAGGAAGAACGAGGTCGAAATCGAGGCCATGATCGTAGTTCTGGCCGAAGGGATGTTCTAGTCCCAATCCCAGATATTGGGGATGCTAATGCACCCCAATGACCAGTTATTGGGGTAGATTTGTTGCGTGAGATGGTATGCTCCATCCGACAACTGGCAAAGGCCGCTAGGGGAAGGGAGAGCATACCCAAACCGAGGGTGATGGTCGCAATGTGCGAGTTCGGTCATCTGGACCCTCCTACCTTTTCTGGGGATCCTAACCCCACGGTAGCCACTGAATGGCTGGAGCTAGTGACCAGGATTTTAGATACACTTCAGATAGAGGAAGATGATTTGAAGGTTATATTTGTTGCCGGTTAGCTGAGAGGGAGTGCTCATATGTGGTGACAGTTTGCTAGCACTACAGTAGGAGGTACTTGAGAGGCATTCACGAAGGTATTTTTGAAGAAGTACTTTCCTATGACCTTGAGAGATCGTTATAGGGAGGACTTCTTTTTCCTCACATAGGGGACGATGTCAATAGTCCAGTATGAGGCCTAGTTCACTAGTTTATCCCAGTTTGCACAGGAGATTGTGCCTACAGATGAGTTCCGTGCAAAGAGGTTCGAAAGGGGTTTGAGGCCTACTATCCAAGATAGAGTGGCAACATTCAGGATACAGGTTTTTACAGAGTTAGTAGAGACAACCATGAATGTGGAAGATACTCTGAACGAGACGCGCAGGGACAGAGACAGTAGAAGTCAGCAGGACATGGGACGTGCACAATCCTAGGGATGCAAGGACAAGCATCGACGGACATCTAGTCCGAGTTCTTATCTAGTGGGGTCGTATCAGCCGCAATTTTCTACACCCACACCTCCCGTGGTCTCGACAAGAAGGTCGGAGCAGAGGGAGCTTATTTTTCATAGATACAGACGGCCAGGGCATCGTGTTGCAAAATCCCAGAGTGCAGCACCTGTTCAGGCACAGTCCCAGTCGCTGCGCCAGATAGTGAGCCACCAGTATGCTTCGGATGTGGTCAGTCTGGGAACATCCATAGGTACTTCCCCCGAGGAGGGAGTACTCATAGTACAATAGGGGCACCTATTACTCCATCTGCCTAGGGACGCCAGCCATCTAGATTTGTAAAAGGGGGCACCTCAGTACAGTCTGGCAGACAGTTGACAATTTAGGGCCGCAGTGAACAGACCAGAGCATATGTTCTTGCTGACCCCAGTTCTTCAAGAGCACTGGTCGTGCCCGATGCTGCGGCTACCACATCCGTGATTAGAGGTACTCTTCTAATATATAGATCATAGGACAGTGTTCTTATCGGCACGGGAGCATCGCATTCATTTATTTTCTCTACTTTGGCATCTACATTGGGGTTGGAGATAAACTTGTTGGATAGTGCAATGAGCGTAGAGACCCCAATCAGTGTGAGTGTGATGTTGAGTCATGTTTGTAGATCCTGCGTGTTATAGGTCATCGGCCATTGTTTAGAGTTTGACTTTATCATTCTAGACATGATCACATTTGATGTCATCCCAGGGATGGACTTGTTGACCACCTATCGTGCCTTTATTGATTGTGATCGACGGAGGATATCAATTTGTACACCGACGGATGATTGCTTTCGTTTCTTGGGTGATAGGGAAGACGGTTTGGCATCTATGCCCAGTGTTGCTTGGAATCGAGGGAATTTGGGATTCCTTTTTTTAGCTCTCATGTTGCATGAGACGGTTGGAGTTCGAAGGGAGCTACCCCATGTGGTTTGCGATTACCTAGATGTCTTTCTTGACGACTTGTTTGAGTTATTGCCGAGCCGCGAGGTAGAGTTCTCTATTGATATGGTTCTAGGAGCTACTCCCATATCTATGCCGTCTTATCGCTTTGCACCAGCTGAGTTGCGAGAACTCAAGGTACAGGTTTAGGAGTTACTGGATAGAGGGTTTGTTCGCCCAAGGACTTCACCGTGGGGAGCTCCTGCTCTTTTTACTAAGAAGAATGATGGATCCTTCCGATTGTGTATTGACTATCGAAAGCTAAATCAGGTAACGGTGAAGAATAAGTATCCTATGCCAAGGATAGATGACTTGTTTGATCAGTTGAAGGGGTCGAGTTGTTTCTCAAAAATTGACTTGAGATCAGGATACCACCAGCTGAGGATTAGGGATGAGGACGTAGTGAAGACCGCATTTCGAACTCGTTATGGTCACTATGAGTTTTTGGTCATGCCGTTCGGTCTGACGAACGCTCCTGCGACGTTTATGGGTTTGATGAACCGTATCTTTCATCCATATTTGGACAGTTTTATGGTGGTGTTCGTGGATGACATCCTTATCTATTCACCCACGAGGGAGGCACACGAGGACCATCTGCGTATCATTCTATAGACTCTGAGAGAGCATCGCTTGTACACGAAGTTCGAAAAGTGCGAGTTTTAGATGTCCGAAGTGAGGTTTCTTGGACACGTGGTGTCGACAGACGGGGTAGCAGTTGATTCTTCGAAGACAGATGCAGTGATGGGTTGGTAATGATCGAAGAATGTCTTTGAGATTCGCAGTTTTCTAGGTTTGGTAGGCTACTATAGACGGTTCATGAAGGATTTTGCTAGACTTGTCGCGCCGACGACGCATCTGACACGAAAGGGAGTTATGTTTGTTTGGCGTGAGTCCTATGAGTCGGCATTCCAGGAGCTGAAGATGAGGTTGACTAGTGCGCCTATGTTGATCATTCCAAAGAGAGCTTTGGGGTATACAGTGTACTTTAATATGCCGCATGATGGTTTAGGCTGTGTTTTGATGCAGGGAGGCAAGGTTATAGCCTATGGGTCTCGACAGTTGATGGTACATGAGAAGATCTATCCCACACATGACTTAGAGTTGGCAGACGTAGTCTTTGCCTTAAAGACATGGTGTCACTATCTTTATAGTGAGCACTTTGAGATTTTCTCCGATCACAAGAATTTAAAATACTTATTTTCGCAGAAAGACTTAAACTTGCACCAACGACGATGGATGGAGTTATTGGATGATTATGATTTTGACTTGCAGTATTATCCAGGGAAGGCCAATGTTGTGACTGACGCTCTTAGTAGGAGATCTCATGGTTCGTTAGCTTATGTGGCTATACGCGAGTGGGACATGCTTGGAGAGGTTAGGGAGTTTGATCTGTGTCTCGGGGAGCTGTCACCTTATTTTTTGTAGTTTCATGATCTGTGTTGATTGCACGTGGGCTAGAGGTTTAACAGATGGATCAAGAGGCTTAGATGATACGGGATCGTGTTGCTAGTGGAGAGGACACAGCGGGATGGGTTGTTAGTTCATATCATAGTTTGAGATTTTCCAGAAGGTTGTTTGTACCAGAGGCATGTCGTGCTGATATACTACATGAGTGCCATCATTCACGTCTTGCAGTGCATCCAGGAGGCACGAAGATATATCGCGATCTGCGCCGTCAGTTTTGGTGGACAAGAATGAAGAAGGATGTGATCCAGTTCGTTTCACGGTGCCTTACGTGTCAGCAAGTAAACGCAGAACACCAGAGACCAACAGGATTGTTACAGCCGTTGCCGATATCAGAGTGGAAGTGAGAGAACCTTACGATGGACTTTGTGTCGGGACTTCCTAGATCACGTAAGGGACATGACGCCGTATGGGTTGTGGCTGATAGGTTAACGAAGTCTGCACACTTTCTCCCCATCCGCTAAGGATTCGGTGGACAGACTGAGTAGATTATATGTCAGAAAGATAGTCCGATTACACGGAGTGCCGGTGTTTATTATTTTTGATCGAGACTCGCGCTTTACATTACGCTTCTGCCAGAGTCTTCAAGAGGCTTTGGGGACGAGCTTGATGTTGAATACTACTTTTCACCCCCCAGACGGATGGTCAGTCTGAGAGGACCAAACAAATTCTGGAGGATATGTTGAGGGCTTGTGTACTTGATTTTTGGGGTTCTTAAAAAGATCATCTACCATTGATAGAGTTTGCATATAACAACAATTACCAGTCAAGTATTGAAAAGGCACCCTATGAGACTTTGTATGGTAGGCTGTGTAGGTCACCAGTATGTTGGACAGATGTAGGAGAGACCACAGTCTTGGGACCCGACTTAGTGCGGAAGACGACAGAGAAGATTATCGTGATTCGCAAACGCCTAGTGACAGATTAGAGTCATCAGAAGAGTTATGCTGACCAGAGGAGAAGGCCATTGGAGTTTGTAGTGGGAGATCACATGTTCCTGAAGATCTGGCCACGTAGAGGTCTGATGAGGTTTCACCGCAGCGGGAAACTATCGCCACATTTTATCAGGCCGTTTGAGATCCTTGAACAGATTGAAGAGGTAGCATACCATTTGACTTTGCCACCTCAATTGGCGTCTGTGCACAACATATTCCACGTTTTCATGCTTCGGAGGTATGAGCTTGACCGTTCACATGTTCTGGATTAAGCTGAGCTGCGAGTTGAAGAGGATGTTACTTATGAGGAGCGTCCAGTGAAGATTTTAGACACGAATGAGCAAGTATTGAGAGGGAGAACAATTTCTTATGTCAAGGTCCTATGACTTCATCACGGGGTTGAGGAAGCGACGTGGGAGCTTGAGTCTGAGGTTCGTGCTAGATACTCTGAGTTGTTTATCTCGTGACATTATAGTAAATTTCGGAAGTAAAATTCCTTAAGGGGGGAGAGTTGTGAGATCCTATTTCATTTTTTTTTTGATATATACATGTTTGACGTGTTTCTTTTATTATATGTATATCATCGAAGAAGAATTTTTGTTTCAGTGTTGTAGAACAGCATGCGTAGATATGTTTTATGTTTTCTCGGACTTCGTTAAGGTTTGTTTGGTTGATTCTAGGGTCGAAAAACTTGTTCTGGCGTTCCACAGCTGTCCAGTCCACTGGACGGGTTTTCTTAGTCGACTGGGAGGACAGTAAGTGGATCCAATCGATTGGATTGGGGTTCAGTCGACTGGATTGTGTCGGTTTAGAGAGTTTTGTAGATCTGGAACACCTTTAGTCAACTGGAGGGGCAATTTAGTCGACTGGACACACTGTTTGGCCGAGCTTATATATATTCTAGTGCCTGTTTTGTTTGAGAAAAATCCATTTTCTCCCTAACTCTCTGCCTTCTCTCTACATTTTTGTGTTACCCGAGCCTAGTTTTCGACGATCAGCTTGTGGATTCTTGCTATTTATGTTGTTGGCTTCACTTTCATCTGAACAGATTCTCGTTCCAACGAGGTTTGATTTTTTAGGCTTCAAGTTTTGATTCACCAAGGTAGGATCCTAGACTCTATTATTATTAATGGGTGCTACGTGCAATTGCATGCCTTTTCATCAGTTGGAAATGCCTTAAATGTTATTTTCATGTTTAAACCTTATTTTTCGGTAAAATGCATGTTTGGAGCTTTTCTTGGTTTATTACATGATTTGGATGTGTTGATATCCACAGTTTTCAAAAAGATGATTTTGAAAGCAGGGTTTTGAGAAAATCTTGAAAAAATGTATCTTTGGAGGTTTGGAGCTAACCCTTGGGGTCGAGTCTCAACTTTTAAAACGTTTTGATGGAAGTATGTTTTTACATGCTAGTAGATCTCCATGTTGATGGATGATGAATCTCTTTTTATACATGTTGATGTATAACTGTTTTGCGAGATTTTCGTAGTTGAGCTACGGCTG
>JAOTRH010446920.1:0-31483 GCA_034768845.1 Heliamphora exappendiculata
ATATAAATATGAAACCACGAATGCAAAAACATCTCAAATGTTTCTCATTAATATGCCAGGAATCAAGAATAAAAAAACTCAAAAAGCATGGCTTTTCAGTATACATTCCTGACATTCACGTCTCAAAAAATTGAGATTGACGATACCTCCTTAAGAAAGTTTATAAGTTTTGACCGAGCCAAACCTTGCAGATGAATATGATTATCCGGCGATCAAATAAGTTAAGCGGAAGAGTTTAAGAAATATCAAGATACCGATTAAATTAAACTGTTAGTAATTAAATTTAATTGGCAGGTATCGGGAATCTTAACGTGGAGAAAAATGTTTAGTATTTAATAACAGGAGCTCAATGCAAGATGGTCTTGAGCTATGGGTCAGAGTGCAATTACAATTCTTTAGTGGTGTGATCTGTAATTTAATATTTTATGAAAATTGCAGAAATCGCTGCTAGTTTTTCATAATTGCAGATATCACTATGAGGTTTGCTTAATTGCCAAAATTGCTGATTTATATCTGTGTTCAACTAGAAGTCTAACTCATAATTACACCATAGGTCTCTGTTATAACCCTATAAATATGCGAGTAATTTGAACTAGTTTCATAACTTGTCGTTAAGACTAAAGCTCTCCAGGTTCTGCTGGTAAGAGTTCTTTATAGATTGTAGCCCACACTACATTCAAAAATCGCATTAAGGAATACAGTCAAAGGTATAACGGGAGCTTCAACTTGGAATAAAAAACGTTGTTGAAGATTTGACCGATAAAAAGTATTCTTCTAAATTAACTTTGGTTGCACGATTTTTAATTTTGATCGTTCAATGTCAAAAGTTATCTAGAGCCCATTTTGGCGTTTGTCCGTCCAGTTAATTTTTAACCAAAAATCTTTTACAAAAATTGTGATCTTGGCAGTTTTGCCTCCAACAATTGATATCGGAGCCGTTTTAATTTTTATTTACAGTTATCAAGGCTGAGTAAGTTTAGAACTGTGCTAACTCGATTTTGCAGGCATTTTAATCTCGATTTTGTGTTCTTCATATTATTATTCATGTTTGATTGAATGGGTTTATGTGATAATTATGTTTTTAATCACGGGGTTGATCGTGATAGATCGAATGTGAGTTTTCAGGACATAAGATCAATGTAATAGCTAGTTTTTTATTTTTCAATATCTATTTCGATTATTTAAGAACAGATTGAATATATCGAAGAACAAACGGCGGCACCGGCGGTGGTTTCAAGAGTTTCGGGCCACGGATTGCAGTAGTTTTTCTATGATTTTTTGACTTATTTTCCAATAGCATTTTTCTGCATATTTTAAACTTAAAAACAGTATTAAAAACGGTCCCAAAAATGCAAAACAAAACTGCATAAACAATAGCCCGACGATGGTTCGGGGCCGTTTTCGTGAGTTTTTTCAATATTTTCGAGAATGTTTTTGAATAAATTTTTTGGCATAAAGAAGCAGTAAAACATCACTAGAAAAAAGTTCAAAAATTAGGAAAAAAATATGCCAAATAGTGCACAAAAACCAGCAGCGGTGGCGGTTCACCAATGGCGTAGGGGCAATAGCCCTTCAGGGCTATTTTTGGGATTTTTTGGGAGTATTTTTGAGGTGTTCTTTGAAGCAACGGAATGCTAGATATTTGAGCAACATTTTTAGCGAAAGCAGGCGCAAAAAAATCACTGAAAAAGCCTAAACAGCCCACTATTTGGGGCAGCAGTAGTTTTTCGAGTAGTTTTTTTAACAAAAAAAATACTACTTTTTGAGATCTATGTTTTGGTATAAAAAGTGTCAAAACCGAAGAACCGAGGTGGCGGCAAAAGTCGCCTGAAGGTGGTGGCACCATGGTGGCAACGGCGGTGGCTGGTGGCAGGCTGTTGTTCGGTTGTCCCGAGCTATTTTTTGGTATAATGATTTACAAAATATCATATTTAAGATAATTTTTTATAAAATTGGATATCATAAAAAAATATGAAAATTAATTTTAGATTTTGAATTAATTAAATAAAAAAATATTTAATCAAAATAAATTATTATTTTTTAAAAAATATAGAACAAAAATAAAATAAATACCTTTAATTAATACTATAGCTGAAAAGCTGAAGAAAAAACTGTGCATTTATTAAATTTTATTTATTACGCATTTAAACACGAAAAGATGGTTTGGCAAATCAAAAATTTTGAAATGGTGCACATGGAAAGATGTTTGATTTTCGAAATTAATAAATTTATTTTAATAAAACAGATTTTTATAACCCTAAAAAATATTTTAAAAATCTATGTGGGAGATAGAATTTATTCACAGATAAATCTCGCGGTCTCCATCACCAGTTTGTAGACGATGTAATTAAACCCTGCGTGTTGGCAGTAAGAACTTCCCCCCCATCGGGTAGATTAATTACGGTATCACAGTACAAGCCTCCTTTAGAGATAATTTTGAATAATTGTTAGTGTGGATTACTTTTTAATCTGAATGGCTCATTGTGAAGCGATTAATTTGGGATTAGGTGATGGTTAACATGTAACTGTATATAATAGTATCCTCTCCATCAAAGTCACTGCTATTATATACTGGACTGAAGCTATATCAATTATTTAATTTTACTTGGTAGAGTCAATTACCCAGATAAAAAAATTAATAGGAATTGGCCTGTCTAGTCATACAATGGATACCAGACGTCCTCCAATCAAGACATGCTATTCACAGGGTACCAGGCTATTGGCGAATTTCTTTTAAAATGGTAGAATGAACCAAATTAAAATAAATTCAAAGTTTTGCTCATCATAATTAGTGGTATTTTTTTAATTATGTGATTCTCATTATTAAAATGGCTTTCAACACACTCGCTTTAATATTTAAAGAAAACAAACTAACATGATCAAATTTTGTTGACTGGTAAAGTAACTTGGATATAGCTTTAACTACTAAGGGTATTCCTTCAATGCCAGAAAATTTGTTTGTTTCTGAAAATGGTTCTTCCTCTAGGCCGAAAGGCTTGAGAAGAAAAAGGTTCAGAAACAAGGTGGCACAATTTCAAATGTAGTTAGTGGGCTACTGACTGGTGTGAAAAAGTAAAAGGGTGAATGTTTTCTCTACAACCAGACACAACACTGAAAAAAGCTATGTCCAGTTTATCTCAGCAAGCTGAACAAATAGGGTAATTTCTATTCATTGGTTGTGAAAATATGTTTAGTGGTGTTATCTATCGGTACCTGATGTGTAGATACGGGAGTCACTAATCATGTCTGCAATTCGTTGCAGGGGTCCTAGGAAACCAAATAACTTAGTGATATGGAGATTTACCTACATATGGGTAATAATACAAAGGTAACTGTAGTATCAGTGGGGGATGGAACTCTTAGTTTTAGTAGAGATTAAATTTTAATATTGAGAGATTGTCTTTATGTACTTTCCATTAGAAGGAATTTAGTTTCCGTTTCTAGATTGCTTAAAGACGGATACATGGTTTATTTTAATAACTCTGTGGTTGTTAAGGATAATAAACAGATTATCTATTCTGGTACATTGGTGGATGATCTTTATGTTATTACTTTAATCTCTCTTCCACGGCAACTAACTAAAATGAATAACACATTTAATTTACCATATAAGAGAAAGTTTCATTCTTTAATGAACTAAACGTTTATTTGGCACTTATGCTTGGATCATATTAATCTAAAAATGATAAACAAAATGGTAACAGATAGACATTTGAGTTCATTAGAAATTGAGGCACTTCCAGTCTGTGAATCTTGCTTAGAGAGTAAGATGACCAAGAGGCTATTTTTGGCCAAATGTTATAGAGCTAAAGAACCGTTGGAGCTGGTTCACTTTGATGTGTGTAGTCCTATGACAATCGAAGCTAGAGGTGGCTTTGAGTACTTCGTCAGTTCTATTGATGACTACTCAAGGTATGGATACATTTACCTGATGTACCATAAGTCTGAATATTTAGAGAAATTTAAAGAATTTAAGACAGAGGCAGAGAAGCGTTTAGCTAAAAGTATTAAATCAGTACGATTTGACCGTGGTAAAGAATATCTCTTTGGAGAGTTTAGGAATTACGTTTCATCAGAAGTGATTGTATCCCAGTTGGCACTCTACAGCAGAATGGTGTAACAGAAAGAAGGAATATGACTTTTATGAAGATGGTAAAGTATATGATGAGTTATTCAAGTTTATTTGATTTGTTTTCTGGACTCTCTATAGAGACAGTGGCTTAGATTCTGAAATTGGTACCTTCTAAGTCAGTACCTTCTACTCCCACAGAATTGTGGATCGAGCGTAAGCCTAGTCTGAAACACATTCGAATTTGGGGGTGTCTAGCACATGCCCTGAAAGGTAACGCGGTTAAATTGGAATCGAGAACAGAAGCATGTTTTTATGTGGAGAATCCCAAGGGAACAAAGGGTGGTCAGTTTTATAATCTTAAGGATCATAAGGTCTTTGTTAGCACCAATGCCCGATTCTTGGAAGAGAACTTTATTATGGATCACAGGTCCAATAGCAAAATTATTTTGGAAGAACTGAGAGAAAATACCAGTAGAACGAAAAAAGAACCATAAGTCACTGATATTCCATTACCTCGTCATAGCTGAAGGGTTATCGAGACAGGTGCAAATCAAGAACAGAGTGCTGAAGCACATGGTTCAGATTCTACACAGCGTGTTCTGCTAATACACAGACATAGGTAGTGCCTTGTCGTAGTGGGAGGGTTATTCTTCAACCTAATCGGTATATGTTCTTGGGAGAGTCTTTTGACAAGATCCCGATAGAACTACATGCCGAGCCCTGTAACTACAATGAAGCACTTCAGGACAAAGATGCAGATCTTTGACAAAGAGTTATGAATTCAGAGATGGAATCTATGTATTTCAATCAGGTTTGGGAACTTATAGAACCACCCGAAGGGATAAAACTCATTGGATGCAAGTGGATCTACAAGGGGAAGAGAGGAGCTGACGGGAATGTTAAAACCTTCAAAGCTAGGCTTGTTGCTAAAGGGTTCACTCAAAAAGAAGAGATCGATTATGAAAAAACCTTTTCGCCTATAGTCATTCTTAAGTCTATCCGGATTCTCTTATCCATTGCTACTTATTTTGGTTATGAAATCTATCAAATAGATGTCAAGACAGTTTTCCTTAATAGAAGTTTTGACGAGTGTATCTATATGATACAACCAGATGAATTTATTACAAAGGGTCAGGAACACATGTTGTGCAAGCTTAAGAGATCTATTTATAGACTGAAGCAGGCATCGAGGTCTTGGAACACTCAATTCGTTAAATCCTATAGTATTGAACCGAACACATTAGGGTAATTAATTTTCTACTGACTATATAAATTAATCACATTATAAGATTATTATGAATAATGTTTATGCTCTTAATCCTGAAATAATTATTGATTTGCGTATATTTAATATTTGTTGTTTTGATTAATTAGAAGATGCGATCTTATATGGGTATATATTCTAAGTGAGTTGGACAGCGATATTATTTATATGGTAAATATTAATTATTGATAGAATTCGCATCCCCAAAAGATAGGGACTGACAATATCCCCTTAAGGAAACTTATAAGTTTTGACCGGGCAAAACTCTGCAGGTGGATTTGATTATTTGGCGGTCAAATAAGTCAAACGAAAGGGCTTAAAGAATTTTAAAATACCTATTAAATTAAATTATAAGTAATTAAATTTAATTGACGGGTATTAAAAATTTTAACGTTGGGAGAAATGTTAAGCATTTAATAACTGGAGCTCAATGCAAGATGATCTTGAGATTATAGAACTGTGTGCAATTATAGTTCTTCAATGGTGTGAACTGTAATTTAGTGTTCTATGAAAATTATAGAAATTGCTGCTAGTTTTTCATAATTGCAGATATCGCTATGAGGTTTGCTTAATTGTGAAAACTGTTGATACATATCCGTGTTCCACTAAAAATCTAACTCATAATTACTCCACAGGTCCCTGCTATAGATTGTTACAGCCAGTACGAGTTCTTGATTTCGTAAAGTTGTTCAGGTTCTGCCGGTACGAATTCTTGATAGATTGTAGCCTACACTACACTCAAGAATCGCATAAGAAAATACAGTAAAAGGTCTGACGGAACCTTCAACTCAGAATCAAAAACGTAGTTCAAGATTTGACGAGTAAAAGATATTATTCTAAATTAACTTTGGTTGCATTAGTTTTAATTTTAATCGTACGACGTCAAAAGTTTTATCTGGAGCCCATTTTGACGTATTCCCATCAAGTTAATTTTTAACCGAAAATCGTTTACAAAAACTATGATCTTTGCAATTTTACCTTCAACAACTTGGACCCGAGATAGTTCAGATTTTCACTGACAAGATTAAGTTGATCTGAAAGAGATTGAAGCAATCGCAACACAGGCAGAAGAGTTATACAAATAATCAGAGAAGTGACCTGGAATTTGTAGTGGGAGACCCTGCGTTCCTAAAGGTACCGCCATAGAAGGGTATGATCAATCTAAAAGAGTTTTGCTGTGTGAGGGTGTGTAAGCTTGGTAAGGGCGTGTGTGTAAATCCTACAAAGGTATTGTGCGAAGCCCAGTAAAGGTGAGGTCTGGTCTTCAAAGGCATTGAGTTGTAGTTCCTTTTAAGGGTGTGTGCTAGCTTATAATGGCATTTTGAATTGCTGTATAGGATCGTGTGTTAGAAACTTTTAGATTGGACTGTGGCTTTAAAGCCTTATCATGAGAAATATCCACGTCTCTACGAGTAAGGATTGTAAATTTCGAGGCAAAAATTTCTTAAAGGATGGTAGATTATAATAACCTGAACTCAACAATACGAATAGAAAAGAAAGAACATCTCAAAAGAAACAAAATCTCAAACATAAGTTTGGTAAGAAAAATCGGCTCGACCCTTTAACCTTTAGAGGTCGAGACTTGGGATAAAGAAGAAATCACACAAGTATATATTAAAATCCTAATGTTGAGGTTAAGAACTCAATGTTATAAGTCTAAGTTGTTTTAGACAAAAGTTAAGCTCGAAAAGTTAAGAAACAAACCTATCTAAAAATACCTGAATTTTCTCCTATAATTAAATAAAAAACATTATTTGATATATAAACTCAAGTGGCTAGCCACCTAGAAAAATGTTCCAAACTTGGTTTCCAAGTTTCCTAAACCAAAGTTAGTGACAAGCAACCAAAGTTAACTAAACCTAACCTAGAGTTAACTAAGCTTCTAAAGGAAGCTTCCTTCACTCTCTTTGTCTATAAAAAGGAACCTAGACCTCTCACTCTTCCTCTTTATGTTTGGAATTAGTGAGGGTGAGGGAGAGAATGAAAAAGAGAAAGAAAAATGAAGAAGAAGAAAGAAGAAAGAAGGACCAAAGAATTGGGAAGATCCATGAAGTGCTAAAGCTTAAGTTCATGATCCTAATAACCAAAGAGTAATCTAAACAAGGTAAGTAAGACTCTAACGTCTCTGATTTTGTATACCTCAAACATCTCTTTTACCATTTTATAACACCAATCTACGATCAAGAACTGAAAACTCAAAAATAAAGGCGTTATGGTGGGATTGTTGGACTATTGGGTATGAATGTGAATTTGTGAGTTGGTATGAGTTTTTCCATAGATTCCATGACATATGCAAGCTCTAGAACATTAGCATATTGAGGTTCAACACATGTATACAAAGAAGATGGGTAAAAAACTTACACGCATGGCACTAAGAGGCTAGAACCAAAATAGGCCTGAGTTTTGAGCGATTTGATCTCTCTGCCTTGATCATTGAAACTTCATAACTCAAGATAGAAAAATGATCTTAGCGTGGTCTTATGTCTACACCTAGGTTTTTGTGTTATCTTTCATCCCAAATTGGTTTAAACTCATTTGAGTGAGTAGAACTCGAGCTATTGCATTTCTACCAAAGTGTGTCGGTTTCAGACCAGTTAACATTGCAAACCTAAAAACCCTAGTTTATAGTGTGATCCGAGCTTTGGTCAAAACATACAAGTTGTAGATAACATGTATATCTAGCTACCCGCAAAAAATGAGCCCAAACTAGGGAGGTTTTATGAGACCCCGACCCATTTTATTTTAAGAAATGATTAAGTGTTGATGGAAGTAAGAATCAAAACTTGAGCTTGGTAATGTTTTGAGCTTGGGTATGCATGAAAGGTATGTTAGAGGAAAAATATGAGGTTCTAATAGATGTTTGGACAAAAATATGTGAAAAGTGTGTGAAGGAAAGTGAAATACCTTCACTAATTTAGTCATAACGTTTTGTACAAAGTGAATTTTGGTATGCGGTTTAAACCATTGAAAAGTAGACTTCTGGGGATTCATTTTGAGCACAAGAACGATCCTATTTGGAGTTCGGATGAAGTAGATATGCTCGTTTAAAATCAAACCAAAAGTGCAGTCGCAGCAGAGACCGATCGAGTGGTCTGTGATGGGCAGAGATTATAAATGTCAATTTTTGGGTTGGTTTTGTTAATTTCTCTTCTCTCCTCTCTCTATAAAAGCTTAAGAGTGAGCTAAGGTTTAGTCTTGGGGGTCCTTGAGAGTTTCTATGTTCGTTGGGGGTGAAGATCTTGTCGTTTCCTTGCACGAGCAGCCACTGGAGAGCGTGGATTTACGTTGGAAGCTCCTTTAAAGTTGCGTGTGTTGGGCTTTGGCGACTTGGAGCTCATTCGGTGTTTGATTCTTGATGGAGGATCTTCTTTGAGGTAGGATCTTGACTACTTGTGATTTTCTATGATTTGTGTTGATGTTTTTGAAACTAAACTAAACCCTAGTAAAATGTGATATGTGATATGAAGAGAAGTATGTATTGGTGGGGGTTTTTGTATGGGTATTTTGATTACTTGAATATGAGTTGTTGATCAAAAGTTATGAGGTTAGTAAAAATGAGAAGATGTTTTGAAAGTATAAAGATATAATTTTTCTTATACATTAATGAAGGTGAGTTGGTTTTATGCAAATATGAAATGAAAGTATTAAAACATATGTTTAATTAGACATGTGTATTGGAATGTTCAATGAGTTGATAAGGTGAAGTTTTGAAGTAAAGGATAAAATACTTAGAGAATTTTGGGGTTTTAAGAAATGATTACCCATGGTTTTGAGAAAATCTTGTATAAAAGGTTTTTAGATTGTTTTTGCTCCACATAAACTTTTATGCCCCGATGAAGATTTTAATGTGATTTTCTTCTCTTTTTGAAGGTAAATTCTTGGCCCAAGGCATGTTAAAAATTGGAAAATCCTTTTAAGTACTAAAAACTATAGTTTTTAGCTTGAAAAAGAATCAGGAGCACGACCGATCGATAGACCGCTCGAGCGGTCTATCGGGCGGTCTTTTGGCACTCTTGGTTCTTTGGTGCAGGTGAGAGATCGTTCGAGCGATTTGGGTCATTTTTCAAAGTTTTGATGTTTTTCTTAAAGGTTTGGATCGTGGGTACGTTGGCCCTAATTTTCTAAAATACTTGTTTTTACATTGATTAAGCCCTCGGTTGGGCCCTTTTGAAAGATTTTGAACTTGTTGTTTCTTTGAAAAAGAGAAAGAATAATAGTAAGAATGATAATGATAACCTAAACTCAGGCAAGTTTGGGTTATGAAGTGGGGTAGTTGTGGTGAGGCATGGATGTAAAGACTAAATGGATTTTAAATTTATTTGTATATATCTAAGATGGGTGCTTCCTTTTCAAATGAGATGCATACTAATGAATTTAATCTTGTGATTGAAGCATGATGGCATTGCTTAATAATATGAGAATTTGCATATTGAAGTAATGATGCGTGATGCATGAGATATGAAGACATTTTGAAATACTTGAACGGAATTTGTTTTGACGATAAAGTGAAAAATTTAAAATGTGGAATGTGCATAATGAGGGGCTGCGGTCTTGCGGTAAAAGCCCGCAAAGGTTCATGCATAATGAAGGGCTGCGGTCCTGCGGTGAAAGCCCGCGAAGGTTCATGCATAATGAGAAGGTTCATGCATAATGAAGGGCTGCGGTCCTGCGGTGAAAGCCCGCGAAGGTTCATGCATAATGAGAAGGTTCATGCATAATGAGGGGTTGCGGTCCTGCGGTGAAATCCCGCGAAGGTTTAAATTGAAAGATTAAATGTGAGTTCGTTTTTGTGAAAAATCAGGTATTGAGAATTAATGTGAAAGAAAGGAATATTTGGAAAAATGTTTCATGAATAACTTAGCATGCTTGGAAATAAATAACGAACTTATGGAACCTGTATTGTTATTCCGGTTGCACCATCACACCTCACATATCATACTTAGCATAGAGTTAGTCTTTATCCTACGAGTTTCAGCTCATATATGTATACAAAACCATTTCAGGATTTGAGG
Source organism: Heliamphora exappendiculata (assembly GCA_034768845.1). Lineage (NCBI taxonomy): Eukaryota > Viridiplantae > Streptophyta > Magnoliopsida > Ericales > Sarraceniaceae > Heliamphora > Heliamphora exappendiculata. Next base: position 10,349 of record JAOTRH010446920.1, read on the forward strand.
ATCTGAGAAGATACCAGAGTAGAGGATGCATGTGGAAAACGGCTAAGAGGAAAGATTTAATTTTTCTTGTTTTTACATTATGATTGTACAGAAAGTGAAGTGGATAATGGTAATAATGCCAGTGCTGTAAACGAACTCTTTAAAGTTGAAATTTTATTTTAGCCTTTGTGGCACGTGTATATCGTGAGAATAAAATGCTTTATTTTTTGATTGCTTAAAGGAAATAAAGCGTTGTTATTAAGAAAATCATTGTTGATAGCTTTCATGTGGTATAATTTGGGTTGTGTCCATGGGTACCTAGGGTTCGGGGTGTTACAGGTTTGTTAGTCAAAACATCTATCAAATTCTCTATTATAGTTTAGCCATTTAAAGACGCTTCTATCTCATATTTTTGTATAACCAAAAACCCCTATATTTAGTGACCTAATCCAAAAGTGGTCTTCTTGCATACTGTAGATAACCTATTTAACTACTTTCTGTCAAAAAATTAGACCTAGGTACCTCAAGAAAGTCCCTCAAATCCATTTCAAACTCTCTATTAAAATCGGTTCTGCTGAGGGTTTGGTGGCTAACAAAACCTATTTTACAAAATAGCCTATATCTCTAATTTGTTTTAAATAACCACCCCTAACACTCTTCAAACAACTTGTACGGGACATGTTAAAATAGAACATATCTAAAAATGGGCTCGCTATGACTTGATTTGATACCCCAAAACCAAGACCAACAGAGACACTTTTCTGGCCAATTTTCTGTGCAAGTGCATAACTATTTTTGTTTACGTCAAGTATTTCACCTTGTTGCCTTAGATTTTGGCCTTAGTGTTAAGCATAAACATTGTAGAGAATATTTTAATCTAAATCATCACCAAAAATTAGAATCTAACTCCAAGCCTAACTACCTGAAAATGTTGTGGTACTTTAAAAATTAATGATTGGAATATAGTAATAAATGATTAGGTTAAATACTTAAGCAAGTGAAAGCTTGAGTGGGTGCGTAGCATCTCTTAGACCTAAAATGAAAGTAACCATGGCCCCTAAAACCAAAGAAAACATTCCACGGTCCAAATCGTTTTAGTTTCACATGCTAAAGGAGGAGAATTTCGTGTTAACGGTTGAGTTGTGCTTTGCATGTTAGACACAGAGGTTGTAGAACCTAGGGGTCCTGCTTAGCTTGCCGGGGGAGGCTCAGTTCATATGCATATAATACAAGGTGAGAGTGCTTAGCCATTATCTTGAACTTTAGTTTATGTAAATGATTCTTAAAAATGCTTTGAAGTGCATGTTTTGAACTATGATCAGTTTTGATGATCGCATGAACCTGTTATTTTCAAAAGCCATGATGTTTTAATTCAAGTGTGCTATCCATGATATTTTGAGCAAGCATGATAATATTATAGAAGAAATTGTTAATGTTGTGTTGTGATTTTTAAAGTGTCAAGTTATAAGAATTTTCGGCCATTTATATCCCGTTATGAGAGAGATTACCTAACTATGAATTTTTCATTTATCCCTATAGGGGAGGTTTTTCGTTAAGCGGGGGGGGGGGGGTGTGTCTTGCCATTAATGTTTTTAGGCTGAGTCCCAGGTTTTAGCACATAGCACTCGTGCTTGGTAGAGAGTGGCCCTCATTCCATCACGTTATTATCCGTTCATTGCGAATTGAGGTTACGGTATCGTCAAAACTCTCGATCGTGAGGTTGATGACTACTTGGACACTGTTAGGGTTTAAGTCTAGTTTTGAGAAAGTGGTCATTCATTTCAAATTTTAACAGTTGAGCCAGGAACATATTTCTGTTTGCAGTACTGAGAAGGTTTTATATAACCTACGACATTTTCGTGTTCAAGCAAATGCATCAGTTTGTATGTTTTTTGTGAAAAATGTGATGAACTATTTTTAGAAAGAGTTTTCAGTTATCCTTAACTAAGTAATTATTTTTTCTGTTTATGATAATATTAAGTGTGCTCTCTTGTAACCTCTGTGGTTGTAGATAATAGGCACAGCTAGGAGTTAGTCCACCACAAGCGTCATCGAGTAGTTTTGGATTTGGTGTTGGGAATCGTTTTGGTCCAGTTTTTCTTTTATTTAGTTTTTGGTTTTTAGCAAAGCTTCATGTGTATGACCTAAAGGTTTTTGATGTTTTAGAAGTAATATAGACACTTGGGATGGTGAATCCTTAGTGACTCATGTTTACCCCTTTTGACATTAAGGATTGTGGTTACTTACAAGTTCTTGTTTGGTCTCTTAATATTATTTATCTCTTGTCTTTCTCTTTAGTTACCGGTCTGCGACGGGATCACATTCCTCTATACAGGTTTAATGCCTTGCGGAAGTGGGGTGTTACATTTTGGTATTAGAACCTATAACCTAGGTTATAGGTTCTATAAACTTGTCAAAGTGTTGTTTGTGGTGGACCATAGGTTAAGTGTGTCATCTCGCATTTTGTTGAGAAGAGTAGTTTAGGCCTAGGGTTATCATACCTTTGCCTTCGGGTATCTGACTAATTGGCTTTAAGATCCATTTGGGAAATGCATTTTGCAGGTGCAGGGTCCTAATTAGAAGTCTAAGCAAGTTATTAGATTGGGGAGATAACCTAGGAGGAGTCTTGTGTAGCTGTCGGTTTGTGAAGTCTAAGCAAGTTATCAGATTGAAAAGATAACCCGAGAAGGGTTTTGTGTTGCTGTCAATTTGTGAAGTCTAAGTAAGTTATCAGATTAAGGGAGACAAGCCTTGTGTCATTAAAACTTTTTGTAGACAGTTTATTCATATCCATATATCTATAAGTTGGACTCCTGTGTCGAGCCCTAAATCATAGCTTTTCGACGATAGGAAGGAGCATGAAGAAACTCGAACAGAGCGTCATTCAACCTGAACCAGTATAATAAGGCACGACAAGAAGAATCTCTGGAAGTGGGACCGGTAGAACCATACCAAATTGCTAGGATGTTGGACGTGATCGCAAAACTGACCGAACAGAACGTGAGTTAGATCACAATGCAAGCTGAGAGGAACAATAACTCTTTAATCAAACAATCTAAGGAATTGGGTGCAAAGGAGTTCACTGGAACCCTTAGCCCCGTAGAAGTAGAAAATTGGTTGAAGGATGCTGTGCGTAATCTGGATGGGTTGGGGGTAGATGCAGATAATAGAATTGACCTCGTAACTTTTATGTTTAAGGGAGAAGCGTACCACTGGTGGGAAGCCACGGAGCAGTTACTGAAGATGCTGGTACCAAGAGTTGAACCTCCTGTACACCAGAGAATCACTTGGGTTCGTTTTGAGAAAGCATTCGACGGGCAGTACAAGCTCATAAACAACAAGCATGAGAAGGAGCAAGAATTCATTGACCTGGAATAAGGAATGATGACTCTAGCAAAATATGAGATAAAGTTCAAAGAGTTGTCATGATATGCCACTCAACTTATACATGATGAGGAGACAAGGTGTAGAAGGTTTAAAGAAGGGACTAAGTTTTCTGATTAGAACAAGGATGACGGTTCTCGAGATGAACAACTACGCAAGATAGGTGAACATAGCGCAAGATGAATTACAATGCTGGCCAGAAGGACCGGTAACTCTTTAGTTAAACAATTCAAGAATTTGGGTACCAAGGAGTTTGTAGAAACAGTTAGTCTTGCTTATGCTAAAAATTAGTCGGGGGGTGAAGTGTGCATTTTAGACAGATTAAGTTCTTTATGTAGTAGGTTCTTAAGTATCGATTTATACTCATTTAACCTCTAGACTATGAAGCTCTTATGGAGTTAGTATTCGATTTCTGTTGTGTTACCAGTGTGAGTCACTAGGAAGTTACTTTCGAAAACCTTTTGTGATTTGACTCGATAGGGAAAGCTTGTTAAGATTGGTGCGTAAATGTTGCTTGTATAGAGAAAGAATTTTTTCTCATGGGAATGTGTGGACTCTATGTATGAGAAGTTGAGGGGTGATATAATTCTGTTGTTTTTGGTGGAGTTTCATAGCAACTTAGTATGAGTACGTAGAAGGAATAAGTGTTTGGATGAGAATAGTGGAAGCGTAAGTGAGACTATACAAATTAATGGGTATAATTTTTGTAATTGTCCTTGAGTGAGTCAAGTGCCTTGGTAAAATGATGGTAAGATGAAATAGTTGAAGTGCGAAAGTGATTTTTGGTTTGGTTGTGTGGCAGAGAATGAGTGAATGGATTGAGTGACGATGATAAGAGATCTTAGAATCAGGAGTTAGCACTGTTCGGTTAAAGAATTGTTGGGTGAGTGGTACGTATGTGAAGGAAAGATGCGAATGTATATTGTGTTATGACGAGGGTTGTGATTGGGTTTGTATGGGTAAGCATATACTTGTGGAGCGTTTAGTCTATGTGGCATGTTGAGCCCTGGTGACTCATTAGGTTCAAGTGGCGGTATTAGTCATGAAGGTCGTAAGGCTAGAGTGGTACAACATAAAGTAGTGATGTGATTTCGAGTTCATAGTCGTTAGTCAATCGAAAAGTAGTCTTCGGTGTACGTTTGAATGTGGCAATGAGCTAGTTTTCAATAGTTTTGAAAAGGGGAGTAACAATGTTTCTAGACAGAGGTGGAGAATGTTGGAAATCAGTTTTGGTGGTGGGCTGGTTTAGAGCTAGTTTAGAGATGTATGATCGCTTGTGGGAGTCATACTTGATATAAGTTCTATTTTGGAGCTAAAGTGTTCTCAATAATTGAGTTGGGGTCAGGATACCACAAATTGAGAGTGTAGGAGTCAGATATACCCAAGATTGCCTTTAGAACTCATTACGAGCATTATGAATTTGTTATGATGCCTTTCGGGTTAATGAATGCACCTGTTGTGTTTATGGACATGATGGATCGGGTGTTTAGAAACTTTCTAGACCAATTCGTAATTGTGTTCATAGACAACATCTGAGTATATTCTCGGAGTGAGAAGGAACACTGGGAACATTTGAATATATCTTTGCAGATCTTGAGGAAGCACTAGTTGTATGTAAAAATTCAAAAAGTTTGAGTTTTGGTTGGATCGAGTGGTGTTTCTGGGTAATGCTATATCCAGAGAGGGAATACAAGTGGACCTAATGAAAGTGGAAGCGATAGTCAATTGAAAAAGGCCAACTAGCATGGTAGAGATACAAAGCTTTTTGGGGTTAGCTGGTTATTACTGGCGTTTTAGTCGGGACATTTCTTAGATTTTGAAACCCTTAACTCGGTTGACTCAAAAGAATGTCAAGTTTGAATGGTTCAATAGATGCGAACGAAGTTTTCAAGAGTTAAAATCCAAACTAGTGTCAGCACCTGTGCTTACCCTTCCGTCAGGCAACGAGGGCTTTGTTATTTATAGCGACGCGTCACACCAAGGTTTGGGTTTCGTTTTGATGCAACACGGGAAGATTATTGCCTATGCGTCAAGACAATTAAAACATTATGAGAAGAATTACCCTACCCACGATCTAGAGTTAGTCGCAATTGTCTTCGCGCTCAAGATATGGAGACATTATTTATATGGCGTCCCTTGTGAGATCTTTACGGATCATTAGAGCTTTAAGTATATTTTTACCCAAAAAGAGTTGAACTTGAGGCAAAGAAGATGGATGGAGTTAATTAAGGACTATGACTGGACGATTCACTATCATCTAGGGAAGACTAACGTCGTTGCAGATGCCCTAAGTCGAAAATCATTGGGAAAAATAGAACATCTACGAGCAGTACGAGCTAGTGCTTTTTCTGAAATGCGAATGCTTAGAACCCATCTTGCCATAGGAAAGAATGGAGGCCTATTAGCAACTCTGAGCATAAGACTAACCTTATTAGATCAAATTCGAGCAGCACAATTGGCGGATAATCAAGTGGACAAGATAAGGGCGAAAGCAGCAGCTAAAGGGAAAACAAAATATGAAGTTTGAGATGACGTATTGTGGTTCGGTCACATATTGTATGTGCCCAATAATGGGGAGTTGAGGAGGCAGATCTTAGATGAAGCGCATAACTCAACATACACCATGCACCCGGGAAGTATGAAATTGTACAGAGATTTAAAGGAAAGATACTGGTGGAGTGGGATGAAGAAGGACATAGAGAATTTCGTGAGAAAATATTTAGTATGCCAACAAGTTAAGGTTGAACACCAGAAACTGACAGAATTACTACAACCGTTATCTGTACCCGAGTGGAAGTGGGAACATATTATCATGGATTTTATAACTGGACTCCCTCAAACACCCATGGGGAATGATGCTATTTAGGTAATTGTGGATAGGTTGACGAAGTCAGATCACTGCCTACCAATAAAGATGATGTATTCTATGAACCAGTTTGCATGGTATTATATTGATGATATTGTTAGGCTACACAGAGTACCACTTTCTATAGTATCAGACATAGAGCCACGTTTTACGTACAGGTTTTGGCCAAGCTTACAAGAAGCGTTAAGGACTACTCCAAAGTTTAGCATAACTTTGCATCCACAGACTGGCGGTCAGTCGAAGAGGACAAGTCAGGCATTAGAAGATATACTTAGAGCATACGTTCTAGACTTTGTTGGAAGCTAGGAGGAACATTTGTCGCTGGTCGAGCTTGCATATAACAATAGTTTTCAGTCAACCAAAGGGATGGCCCCTTACAAAGCGTTGTACGATAGGAAATGTCAAAGCCTAATTTGTTGGGAAAAAGTTAGAGAGAGGAAGTTTCTTGGACCCGAGATAGTTTAAATTTCAACTAACAAGATTAAGTTTATCCAAGAGAGATTGAAGTAATCGCAAGACAGGCAGAAGAGTTATACAGACAATCGGAGAAGCAACTTGGAGTTTATAGTGGGAGACCGTGTGTTCCTAACGATACCACTATAGAAGGGTATGATTAATCTAAAAGAGTTTTACCCTGTGAGGGTGTGTGTAAACCCAATAAGGGTGTGTGTGTAAGTCCTACAAAGGTATTGTGCGAAGCCCAGTAAGGGTGAGGCTTGGTCTTCAAATGCATTGAGTTATAGCTCATTTTAAGGGTGAGTGTTAGCCTATAATGGCATTTTGAATTGTTGTATAAGATCGTGTGTTAGAAACTATTAGATTGAACTGTGGCTTTAAAGCCTTATCATGAGAAATATCCACATATCTTCAAGCAAGGTATGTAAATTTTCAGGATAAAATTTCGTAAAGGAGGGTAGATTGTAATAATCCAAATTCAAAGATACGAGTAGCAAAGAAAGAGCATCTCAAAAGAAACAAAATCTAGAACATAAGTTTGGTAAGAAGAACCGGCTCGACCGTTTAATCTTTTCGAGCTCGAGACCCAGGATAGAGAGGGAACCACGTAAGCATATATTAAAACTCTAAAGTTGAGGTTTAGAACTCAACATTATAAGTTCAATTCGTTTAAGACAAGAGTTAAGTTCGAAAAGTCAAGAAACGAACCTATGTGAAAATACCTTAATTTTCTCCTATAATTAAATAAAAGAAAATTATTTGATATATCTATATTTATACATATACTCAAGTGGCTAGCCGCCTAGAAAAATGTGCCAAACTTGGTTGCCAAGTTTCCTAAACCAAGGTTAGTGATAAGCAACTCAAGTTAAGTAAACTTAACCTAGAGTTAACCAAGCTTCTCAATGAAGCTTCCTTCACTCTCTTTGCCTATAAAAACGAACCTAAACCTCCCACTCTTCCTCTTGATTTTTTGCATTAGTGAGGGTGAGGAAGAGAAAGAAAAAAAGAAAGAAAAGGAAAGAAGAAGAAGGAAGAAGAAGGAAGAAGAAGGACCAAAGAATTGGAAAGATCCATGGAGTGCTAAAGCTTAAGTCCTTAATCCTAATCACGAAAGAGTAATCCATACAAGGTAAGTAAGACTCTAACATCTCTGATTTTGTATTCCTCAAACATCTCTCTCACCATTTTATAACACCAATCTACGAAGAACCAAAAACTCAAAAATAAAGGTGTTGTGGTGGGATTGTTGGACTGTTGGGTATGAATGTTGAATTTGTGAGTTGGTATGAGTTTTTCCATAGGTTGCATGACTTAGGTAAACTCTGGAACAATGATATATTAAGGTTTAACACATGTATACAAAAAAGATGGGTAAAAAACTTACACAAATGACACTAAGAGGCTAGAGCTAAGATAGGCTTGAGTTTTGAGCGATTTGAGCTCTCTGCCTTGATTGTTGGAACTTTATCACTCAAAGTAGAAAAATGATCTTAGCTTGTTCTTTATGTCCAGACCTAGGTTTTTATGTTATCTTTTATCCCAAATTAGTTTGAACTCATTTGAGTGAGTAGAACTCGAAATATTGCATTTCTACCAAAATATGTCGGTTTCATATCAGTTAACATTATAGACTTAAAAATCCTAGTTTAAAATGAGATCCGAGCTTTGGTAAAAATCGTAAATCAACAGACACTTTTTTGGCCAATTTTCTGTGCAAGTGCTAAACCGTTTTTGTTTGCGTCAAGTATTTAACATTGTTTCCTTAGGTTTTGACCTTGGTGTTAAATATAAATATTGTAGAGAATATTTTAATCTAAATCATCACCAAAAATTAAAATCCAACTCCAACCCTAGGTACCTCAAAATGTTGCGGTACTTTAAAAATTAATGATTATAATAGAGTAATAAATGGTTAGGTTAAATACTTAAGCAAGTGAAAGCTTGAGTGGGTGCGTAGTGTCTCTTAGACCAAAAAAGAAAGTAGCCATGGTCACTTAAACTAAAGAAAACATTCAACGGTCTGAATTGTTTTAGTTTCACATGCTAAAGGGGGAGGATTCCGTGTTGACGGTCGAGTCATGTTTTGCTTGTTAAGCACGGAGGTTATAGAACCCTAGGGTCCTGCTTAGCTTGTCGAGGGAGGCTCAATTTATACGCATATAATACAAGGTGAGAGTGCTTAACCATTATCTTAAACTCAAGTTTATGTAAATGATGCTTAAAAATGCTTTGAAGTGCATGTTTTGAATTATAACTAGTTTTGATGATCGCATGAACCTGTTAATTTGAAAAGCCATGATGTTTTAATTCAAGTGTGCTATCCATGATATTTTGAGCATGCATGGTGATATTATAAAAGAAATTATTAATGTTGTGTTGTTGTTTGGAAAGTGCCAAGTTACAAGGATTTTTGACCCTTTATATCCCGTTATGAGGGAGGTTACCCAACTATGAGTTTTTTATTTGTCCCTATAGAGAAAGTTTCTCGCTAAGCGGGACTTTTTGCCTTTAAGGCTTTTGGGCCGAGTCCCAAATTTTAGCACATCCACTCGTACTTGGTAGAGAGTGGCCCTCATTTCATCACGTTTCTATTTGTGTATTGCGAAATGAGGTTATGATACCGTCGAAATTTCCGGTCGTGAGGTTGATGACTACTTGGACACTATTGGGGTTTGGGTCTAGTTTTGAGAAAGTGGTTATTCATTTTAAATTGTGGCGGTTGAGCCAGGAACATATTTCTGTTTGCAGTATTGAGAAAGTTATATAAAATCTGTGATATTTTCATGTTCAAGCAAATGCATCAATTTCTATGTGTTTTGTGAAAAATGTGATGAACTATTTTTAGAAAGAGTTTTTAGTTATTCTTAACTAAGTAACTGTCTTTTTTGTTTACGATAATACTAAGTGCGCTCTCCTATAACCTCTTTGGTTGCAGATAATTAGAATGGCTAGGAGTTGGTCCACTACAGGCGTCGTCAAGTAGTTTTGGATCTAGTGTTGAGAATCGTTTTGGTCCAATTTTTCTTTTGTTTAGTTTTTAGTTTATGACAAAGCTTCATGTATAAGACCTGAAGGTTTTTGATGTGTTAGAAGTAATGTATACCCTTGGGATGGTTAATCCCTAGTGACTCATTTTTACCCTTTTTGACATTAAGGATTGTGGTTGCTTAGAAGTTCTTGTTTGGTCTCTTAATATTATTTACCTCTTGTCTTTCTTTTGAGTCGCCGGTCTGCGCCAGGATCACATCCCTCTATACAGGTTTAGTGCCTTGCGGGAGCAGGGTGTTTCACTATGAGTCATCCATATCCTATTGCCTAATCGTAATGAGATGATTATCAAGACACATACCAATTCTAAACTATATCAAAGTGCTACCACAAACATGCTGGTTCTACAACCAGGGGTGCATGTAGATGATGGTACATATGGTTCAGAATCAGCACAGCGTATCACTGTTAGTATACAGACGCCGGTAGTGCCTCATCATAGTGGGAGGGTCGTTTGTCGACCTGGTCAGTATATGTTATTGGGAGAGTCTTTTGACAGGATCCTGGTAGAACTAGATACCAAACTCTATAATTACAATGAAGCATTCTAAGACAAAGATGTAGATCATTGGCAAAAGGTTATGAATTTAGAGATGAAATCTATGTATTCTAATCAGGTCTAGGAACTTATAGAAACACCCGAATGGATAAAATCCATCGGATGCAAGTGGATCTACAACATGAAGAGAGGAGTAAACGGGAAGGTGAAAACCTTTAAAACTAGGCTTGTTGTAAAAGGATTCACTTAGAGAGATGGGGAACAGATAATAGCGTTACCTATTGTTCTGACTCGCTATGCTAATACATTTCGTGTGTATTGAAGAGGACCACGTTGAGGTAATTAATTTTATGCTGGCTATATAAATTAATTCACACCCATGGTTATTATGAGTACTTATGCTCTTGATTCTGAAATAATTAATTATTTATGTATATTTAATATTCGTTATTTTGATTTATTAAAGGATGCGATCATTTACGGATATATAATCCCGGTGATTTGGTTGACAATATTAATTATATGGTGAATATTAATTATTGACAGAATCTACTTCCTGAAAGATCGAGATTAACGATACCCCCTTAAAGGAGCTTATATGTTTTGATCAAGCCAAACCCTATAGGTAGATTTAATTATCCGACAGTCAAATAAGTTAGCAGAAGGACTTAGGGAATTTATTAAGAAGCCGATTAAATATAATTGTTAGTAATTTATTTTAATCGGTTGGTATCAGAAATCTTAACGTGGGAAGAATAAACAAACATTTAATAACAGGAGCTCAAGTATTCGATTGTATTCGATTTTGAGAATATGGTTGGGAGTGCAATTATAATTCTTTAGTGGATTGAGTTATAATTAATATTTTTATAAAATTACTTCTGGGTTGAGGTGGATTGTCAAAATTACATTAGGAGCGTTAAATTTTAAGGGTCATAGAAACATTTTCAAGTATCTAGTGTGCCAATATGTTAAGGTTGGTATACTAAAAATCATATTTTTAGTGTTTAATTTTATTTTAATAAAATTAATTTTTTATTTTATGGGAATCTTTATGAGTAATATATGTATATCATTTCCTTAATGTTATGCATTGATGTCCTTTATTCTATATAGTATTTAATCTGGTGTGTAGACTACGGCTTACACACAGAAGATCAGATTTTAGGTTCTTACAGAACATAAATTTTTTGTTCACAGTTTAGATGAAAATAGACATATAATCGGTACGACTATAACACAGAGTTTTCGTAGGCCTGTCTTGATTACGAGAAACAGATAATAGCGTCGTCTATTATTCCGACTCTATGTGCTAGTACACTTTGTGTGTATTGAACCGGACATATTTGGATAATTAATTTAAATTAACTATATAAATTAATTCACACCCCAAGATTATTATGAACAGTGCTTATCCTCTTAATTCTAAAATAATTATTAATTTACGTATATTTAATATTCGTTATTTTTATTCATTAGAGGGTGCGATATTATATGGGTCTATATTCCTAGTAAGTTGGACAGCGGCATTATTTATATGGTAAATATTAATTATTGACGGAATCCACATTCTGAAGGATTGGGATTGACGATACCCCCTTAAGGAAGCTTATAAGTTTCGATCGGGCCAAACCCTGCAGGTGAATTTGATTATTCGGCTGTCAAATAAGTTAAACAAAAAATCTTAAGGAATTTCAAGATTTCAATTAAATTTACCAATTAAATTAAATTATCAGTAATTAAATTTAATTAGGGGGTATCGGGTATTGAAAATCTTAACGCAGGGAGAAATATTAAGCATTTAATAACAGAAGCTCAATGCAAGATGGTCTTGAAATTGTGGGTCAAAGTGAAATTATAGTTCTTTAGTGGTGTGAACTGTAATTTAGTATTTTATAAAAATTACAGAAACTGCTGCTAATTTTTCATAATTGTAGATACCGTTATGAGGTTTTCTTAATTGCGAAAGCTACTGATATGTATCTGTATTCTACTAGAAGTCTGATTCATAATTACTCCGTAGGTCTTTCCTGTAACCCTATAATTATACGGGTAGGCTAAACTAGTTTCATAACTTGTCTTCAAGACTAAAGATATCCAGGTTCTGCTGGTACGAGTTCTCGATAGTCCATAGCCAACACTACATTCGGAAATCGTATAAGAGAATACAGTAGAAGGCCTGACGGGAGTTTCAACTCGAAAACAAAAACGTAGTTGAAAATTTGACTGGTAAAAGGTATTCTTCTAAATTAACTTTGTTGTACGGATTTTAATTTTGATCTTTTGACGTTAAAAGTTTTATCTAGAGTCTGTTTCGGTGTTTTCCCGTCAAATTAATTTTTTACCAAAAATCATTTGCAAAAATAATTATCTTTAGCAATTTTGCCTCCAACAATTAGTGTCAGAGCCGGTTTTTTTTTGTTTACGATTATCGGGTTCAGCTAGTTTTAAAACTGTGCTAACTTAGTTTTGTAGGCGTTCTAATCCCTATTTTATGATCGTTATATTATTATTCATATTTGATTGATTGGGTTTGTATGATGATTTAATTTTTTAATCATGGGAGTTGACCGTTATAAATTAAGTTTTTTATCTAAAATCGAATGTGAGATTTCAGGACATAGGATTGATGTAATAGCTAGTTAGTTGTTTTTAAATATCTGTTTAGATTATTTAAAAACAAGTTGAATATATTCAAGAATACGAAGAACAGGCTGCAGCACCGGTGGTGGTTTTGGGTTTTTATGGGCCACGAATGGCTGTAAGTTTTTAATCGGTTTTAAAAGGTTTTTTTGGTGAGTCTTCTGCAGTATTTTGCATTAAAAACAACAAAAAAATCATTAAAAACATCCCAGCACCGACAGCGGTTCGATGGCAGTTTTAATGATTGTTTTGGCCATTTTTTGGATTGTTTTTTGGGTAATTTTTTAGGCATAAGATAGCAGCAAACATACCTTAAAACACGGTGCAGAAAACGATAAAAAGAAGCATTCTGGTGGCGGCATCTGGGCTATTTTGGGACTATTTTCGAGGCGTTCTTTGAAGTAAGGGGGTACTGGATATTTGAGTTATTTTGTCAAAAAAAAAATAGGCGCAAAAGAACCACCGAAAAAATCCCAAGCAAGCGGCGTAACTTACCGGCGGCGGCAGTTTTCAAGCAATTTTTCGACAGTTTTTTAGGCTATTTTTGAGCTTGATTTTTTATAGAAAAATACTACTTTTTAAGAACTATTTTTCAGTATAAAAAGCGTCGAAAACAAAGTAACGAGGTAGTGGCAAAAGGTGCCTAAAGCCGGCGACACTAGGCGGCACTGGTAGCGGCATGGTGGCCAGTGGTGCTTACCTGGTCTGGGGCTCTTTCAATGTGATATTCTGATACGATTTGATCTTCAAAGTGATATATTTGTATATCACAGTGTATCGGGAAAGCCTGATGCAATTAGGATACAACAAACTGATAAAAAAGAGAATTATTACAGGTTATTCTCTACGGGAGAGTAGAACGCTTCAGCGTTTTACTTTGATCATAAAATCGAGATATATATATATCGTGTTTATATATATATGAACTGCATAGATGTTACATATTTGTTTTATTTATCTTGTCAATTTAATTAATTTGAAAATTTCGATTTTAAATAAAACATTTTGTAATGAAAAATAAAATTAAGTTTTTTTAATTAAAATTTTTTAATTAAATGAAAAACTTTAGATATTTTATTTTATTTTACATAATATCATGTTTAAGATGATTTTTCATAAAATTCGATATATTTAAAAAACGTGAAAATTAATTTTTAGTTTTGAATTAATTAAATAGAAAAATATTTAATTGAAATAAATAATTATTTTTTGAAAAATATAAAACAAAAAATAAAATTAATAAATGCCTTTAATCATATCTTAGCTGAAAAGTTGGAGAAAAAACTGTGCATTTATTAAAATTTATTTATTACGCATTTAAACACGAAAAGATTGTTTGGTAAATCAGAATCTTTAAAATCGTGTACACGAAAAGATATTTGATTTTTTTAGATCGTGTGGTTTTCGAAATTAATAAATTTATTTTAATTAAACATATTTTTATAACCATAAAAAATATTTTAAAAATCTAAGTGGAAGAAGGAATTTATTCAAAGATAAATCTCGCGGTCTCCATCACCAGTTTGCAGGTGATGCAATTAAACCCTGTGTGTTGGCAGTAAGGTCTTCCTCCCAATCGGACAGATTAATTGCGGTATTGCCAGTATAAACCTCTTTCAGGGATAATTCTGAATAATTGTTAGTGTGGATCACTTCTCCATATGAAGGGTTCATTGCGAAGTGATTGATTTGGGATTAGGTGATGGCTAACACTTAACTGTATATAATAGTATCCTCTCCATCTGAGTAACTGCTATTATACACTAAACCGAAACTATGTCAGATATTTAATTTTACTAGGTAGGATCAGTTGCCTAGATAGTGAAATTAATAGGAATTGGCATGTTTGGTCATACGATGGATAGTAGACATCTTTCCATTAAGACATGCTATTCACAGGGTACCAGGCTGCTGGCGAATTTTTTTTAAAATGGAAGAGGAAACCAAGTTAAAATAAATTCAAAATTTTGCTCATCATAATTAACAGTTTTTTTTAATTATGTGATTCTCATGATTAAAATGATTTTCAACCCACTCGCTTCTTTTATCAAAAAAAAAAAACTTATGGAACTGAATTATGTTGACTGGAAATGAAACTTAGACATTATCTTAACTGCCGAGAATTACAAGTTTGTGTTAACTGAGATATGTCCATCGGTACCTGATATGGGGCGACAGTACAGAAAATCTAGGCCCATCAAAAGTTGTAGAAAGCAAATCAGATGGCTCGCTATTACATTTTGGCTTCAATGTCAAATGTTTTGCAGCATCAGTATCAATTTATGCCTAGTGCCTATGACAGGATTATGAACCTCAAAGAAATATTTAGGGATTAAAATCGTGCTGCTAGGCAGGTGGCTATGAAATCTCAATGAATGCAAATATGGGTGAAGGAACCCCAGTTAGGTATCATGTTCTAATGATGATCAGTCTTCTGAATAAACTAGAGATCCTTGGAGCAAAAATTGACAGAAAAACCCAGGTCGATATCATACTCCAGTCACTGCCTGAAAGTTTTAAGCAGTTTTACCTGAGCTATACCATAAACAAGCTCAGCTTTTTATTGACAGAACTTCTTAAGGAACTTCAAGCAGCCAAGGGTGTTTTTAGGAAGCCAGGTTCTGTGTATGTGATTGAGAAGGGTTCTTCATCTAAGCTGAAAGGTAAGAAGAAGAAAAAGGTTCAGGCACAGGGAGGCACAGCTCCAAAAGAAGTTTAGGGACCAAAAGTTGGTGTGAAGAAACCGAGAGGCAGGTTCTATCACTATAACTAGTTTGGGTATTGAAAAATGCAGTGTTCGATTTTTCTCAACATGCAGGACAAATCAGGTAATTTCTATTCACTGGTGATTGAAACATGTTTAGCGGTATTATCTACCGGTACCTGGTGTATAGATACGAGAACCACTAATCACGTCTGTAATTCTTTGTAGGGGTTCCAAAAAATCAAGTAGCTTAGTGATGGAAAAATATACCTGCACATGGGTAATAATACAAGAGTGGCAGCAGTTGCAGTAAGAGATATTACTCTCAGTTTTAGTAGAGATAGGATACTTCTTCTGAAAGATTGTCTTTATATATTTTCGATTAGAAAAAAAATTTAATTTCAGTCTCAAGCTTAATAAAGAACAAATATTCTATTCATTTTGTAAACTCTGTGATTGTGAAGAAAAATAAACATTTTATTAGTTCTTGTACATTGGTGGATGATCTATATGTCGTATCTCCTACCTCTCGTACACTGCAACTAACTGAAATGAACAACATATCTAATTTACCATATAAGAGAAAGTCTCCTTTTTTAATGAATCAAACATTTCTTTGGCGCTTACGCTTGGGTCATATTAATTTAAAAATGATAAATAGATTGATAGCAGATGGATCTTTGAGTTCATTGAAAGTGGAGGCACTTCTAGTCTATGAATTTTGTTTAGATGGTAAGATGACCAAGAGGTCCTTTTCGGCTAAAGGCTATAGAGCTAAAGAACTGTTGGAACTGGTTCACTCTGATGTGTGTGGTCCTATGACAATCCGGGCTAGAGGTGGCTTTGAATATTTTGTCAGTTTCATTGATGATTACTCAAGGTGTGGATACATTTACCTGATGCACTGTAAGTCTGAATGTTTTGAAAAATTTAATGAATTCAAGGTAGGGGTAGAGAAGCGTCTGGATAAAAGTATCAAATCACTACGATCCGATCATAGAGGGACTACCTATTATCAGAAGTGATTATATCCCAGTTGATTGCACCTGGCACTCTACAGTAGAATGGTATAGCATAAAGAAAAGATAGGACTCTTATGGAGATGATAACGTCCGTGATGAGTTATTTAGGTTTACCTGATTCGTTTTGGAGAATTGCTATAGAAATAGCGGCTTACATTCTGAACTGGGTACCTTATAAGTCAGTACCTTCTACACCCACAGAATTATGGGCCGGGCATAAGCCCAGTCTGAAACACATTCGAATTTGGAGGTGTCTAGCACATGTGCTAAAAGGGAACGCAGGTAATTTGGAACTGATGACAGAAGTCTGTTTCTTTATGGGGTATCCCAAGTGAACAAAGGGTGGTCTATTTTATAATTCTAAGTATCAAAAGGTCATTGTTAGCACCAATACCCGATTCCTAGAAGAGGATTATATTATGAATCACAGGCCTAAAAGTAATATTGTTCTAGAAGAACTGAGAGGAAATACCAGTAGAACGGATGAAGAATCACAAGTCACTATTATTCCATTATCTCGTCGTAGTGGGAGGATTTTCGAGACAGGTGCAAATCAAGAACAGAGTGTTGATGCTCAAGGTTCAGGTTTTGCAGAACGTGTTATTGCTAGTACACAGACACAGGTAGTGTCTCATCGTAGTGAGAGGGTTATTCATCAACCTGATCGGTATATGTTCTTGGGAGAGTCTTTTGACAAGATTCTGGAAGAACTAGATACCGAGTCCTGTAATTACAATAAAGTACTTCAGGACAAAGATGCAGATCCTTGACAAAGGGCTATGAATTCAGAGATGGAATCTATGTATTCCAATCTGGTTTGGGAACTTGTAGAACCACCCGAAGAGATAAAATCCATTGAATGCAAGTAGATCTACAAGAGGAAGAGAGGAGCAGACAGGAAGGTTGAAACCTTCAAAGTTAGGCTTGTTGCAAAATAGTTCACTCAAAAAGAAGGAATCGATTATGAGAAAATCTTTTCATCGGTAGTTATGCTTCAGTCTATTTAGATTCTCTTATTCATTGCTGCTCATTTCAATTACAAAATTTAGCAAATGGATGTCAAGACAGCTTTTCTTAATGGAAGTCTTAACGAGTGTTTCTATATGATACAACCAGACGATTTTATTGCAAAGGGTCAGGAGCACATGTTGTTCAATCTTAAGAGATCTATTTATGGACTTAAGTAGGCATCAAGTTCTTAGAACACATGATTTGATCAAGCCATAAAGTTTTATGATTTTGATTAGAGTTCGAATGAGTCTTGTGTGTACAAGAAGCGTGGCGGAAGCATAGTAATCTTTCTAATACTTTATGTAGACAATATCTTGCTCATCAAAAAGGATGTGGGGGCATTATCTACGGTTAAAGTATGGTTATCTGGGTAGTTTGATATAAAGGACTTAGGAGAAGCCAGTCACATCCTTGGGATCAAGCTCGTACGAGATTGAAAACAAAGAATATTAGGCTTATCACAAGCAAAGTATATCTACGATATCCTTGCTCGTTTTAGCATGCAGGATACTAAGAAAGGGTTTCTCCCTTTAAGGTATGGAATCACTCTATCCAAGGATTAGTGTCCTAAGATACCTGATGAGATAGAGAAGATAAAGGCAGTTCTATATGCTTCGGCAGTAGAAAGTCTCATGTATGTTGTTCTTTGCACTAGACCTGACATCTGCTTTGCCGTTGGCTTGATTAGCAGATATCAGTCTTATCTAGGGCATGAGTATTGGACTGCAGTAAAGAATGTAATCAAGTACCTAAAAAGGACTAAGGATTATATGTTGGTTAACTAGGCAGACAGTCTAGTACCTTTAGGGTACAGAGATTCATATTTTCAATCTGATAAGGATTTTTGTAAGTTTACCTCAAGATATGTGTTTACCTAAGGAGGTGAAGCTATAAGTTGGAGGAGTATTAAGCAGTCATGTATTGTTGATTCCACCATGGAGGCCGAGTACGTGGCAGCTTTTGAAGCAGCCAAGGAGGCCGTTTGGCTCAAGAACTTCCTGTTGGATCTAGATGTGGCCTCTTTAGTTAAGTCGGCTATTACATTTTATTATAACAATAACAGAGCGGTTGCAAACTCGAAGGAGCCAAAGCTCCACAAGAATGGAAATCACATTAAGCTTAAGTATCACCTGATACGAGAAATTGTACAGAGTGGTAATGTTGCTGTGATCAAGATTGCACCAGGAGACAACTTTGCAGATCTTTTTACAAAAAGCTTACCGGCTAAGATTTTTGATAGTCCTGTAGAGGGCATAGAGTCAGATGTTTGGCAGCATCGCTTTGAGTATATGTGAGAGAATATTAGGGTTGATATATTGAAAATCATATTTTTACTATTTTATTTTATTTTAATAAAATTAATTTTTTATTTTATGAGAATCTTTATGAACAATGTATGTATATCATTTTCTTAACGTTATGCATGAATATCTTTTATTCTGTATAGTATTTAAACTGGTGTGTAGAGTACGGCTTGTACACAGAATATCAGATTTTAGGTTCTTACAAAATGTAAGTTTTATGTTTACAGTTTAGATGAAAATAGACATACAATCGGTACGATTATAGCACAGAGTTTTAGTAGGCCTATCTTAGTTACGGGGAACAGATAATAGTGTCGTCTATTGTTTCGACTCTCTGTGCTAGTACACTTTGTGTATATTGAGCGAGACACATTGGGATAATTAATTTTATACTGACTATATAAATTAATTCACACCCAAAAGTTATTATGAACAATGCTTATGCTCTTTAATCATGAATTAATTATTGATTTGCGTATATTTAATATTCGTTGTTTTGAATAGCAGTATTATTTATATGGTGAATATTAATTATTGACAGAATTCACGTTTCGAAGGATCGGATTAACGATACTCCCTTAAGGAAGCTTACAAGTTTTGTCCAGGCCAAACCCTGTAGGTGAATTTGATTATCCGGCGGTCAAATAAGTTAAGTGAAAGTGCTTAAGAAATTTTAAGATGTCAATTAAATTAAATTGTCAGTAATTAAATTTAATTAGCTGGTATCGAGAGTCTTAATGTGGGAAGAAATGTTAAGCATTTAATAATAGGAGCGCAATGCAAGTTGGTCTTCCGATTGTGGGTCATAGTGCAATTATAATTTTTTATTGGTGTGAACTATAATTAGTATTTTATAGAAATTGTAGAAATAGCTGCTAGTTTTTCATAATTATAGATACCGCTATGAGGTTTGCTTAATTGCAGAAACCGCTTATACGTATCTGTGTTCCACTAGAAGTTTGACTCATAATTACTCCGCAGGTCCCTACTATAGCCCTATAAATATACGGCTAGGATGAACCAATTTCATAACTTGTCTTCAAGACTAAAGTTGTCCAGGTTCTGCCAGTACAAGCTCTCGATAGTCCATAGCTCGCACTACTTTTGAGAATGGCATAAGAGAATATAGTAGAAGGTCTGATGGGAGCTTCAACTCGAAAACAAAAACGTAGTTAAAGATTTGACCGGTAAAAGTTATTCTTCTAAATTAACTTTGGTTCCACGGATTTTAATTTTGATCGTTCGACGTCAAAAGTTTTATTTGGAGCCCGTCTTAGCGTTTGCCTATCCAATTATTATTTTTTATCAAAAATCGTTTACAAAAATAATGATCTTGATAATTTTGCCTCCAACACAGTGAACATGAAATCACGTCAAAACGTACTATTTTACATTCTATAGAGGATGTTGAACATTCTATTTTTCATGAAAAAGGAACATATGAACATGGTTTAATATATATTGTTTACATGCTATTATAACTCAAAAGGAAAACATGCTCGAAATAGACAACATAAATGATAGGAAAGAAAACAATGAACGTAAACCTTAATCGTGACAACCCCCGAGAAAGAGAAAATGGGATTATAAGAAATGTCACGGTTTCCTATGGTTACCTAATGTGAACAACCACCATGAACGCCCCTCGAATATGGTATGCTAGAGTCATCTAGTCATCCGCGCTCAAAAGACTTTACTAATGCAAGCAACATCACGAACTTGGTCAGAAAGTATGTAGTATCGGGAATATAAGTATCGAGAATATCGAGTGAGGAATGAACTTGAAAAAGTATCGGTATCAGAACATTCCTCTCTGCTTTTAGTGGAAATGGCGCCTATTTATAGGCATTAGGACAGCACAGAGATCCTCTAGAATGTTGCCACTTGTCCAAAAAGGTGTAAAACTCACGACCGTGTCCTTATACTTGGCGACCATGAACTTTAATGTACCAATGGAGACGGTCGGGATCTTCAAAGGTGGTGGCTTGTTGTAAGATCACAAAAAAGTAGCGGCCGTGAGGACTACAGATTCATGGCCTGTTCTAGGATATCACAAAAAGGTGGCAGCCGTAAAGGCAAAGATGTTAGGAATGTATACTGAAAAGTCATGTTTTTTTTGTATTTTATTCTGGATCCCTAGCATATTAATGAGAAACATTTGAGATGATTTTGCATTTATGGTTTCATATTTATATTTGTGATATATGAATGCATAG
>JAOTRH010446940.1:0-31482 GCA_034768845.1 Heliamphora exappendiculata
CAAGAAGAAATTTTTTAAAAACATAAATTATAATTTATACTACTAATGAATTGTAAATGCACTCTCGACTTTATTCTCAAAACTAAATTTTGAGTTTCTATTAGTAAATGCTTATTATTTTCCTTCATGTAAAGGTTATAGATAAATGTTGATTAAATTAAATTATTAATAATTATAATTAATCGATCTCTTTTATTATTTTTTAAGACCTTCCGCTTAACTTAATTGATATGTTGGATTATAAAATTCACCTATAAGATTTTGACATAATCAAAACTTATAAATTTTTTTAAGAGAGTATCATTAATCTTTATTCGAGAAGTAAATTTCATTAATAATTAATAACCATTATATAAGTAATATCATTATTTAATTCACCGAGATTATAAACCTATAAAAGATCACACCTTTTAATAAATCAAAATAACAAATATTAAATATATGTATTTAATAATGATTTCAAAATTAAGAATATAAGCACTCATAATAACTGTGGGGCATAAATTAATTTATATAATTAGTATAAAATTAATTACCCCAATATGATCCTATTCAATACACAAAATGTACTAACACAATGAGTCAGAACAATAGTCAAAACTATTGCCGTTCTCCGTAATCAAAATAAATATTATAAAACACTGTGTTACAACTATACCGATGGTATGTCTAAATCTATCTAAGATTGTGAACCAAAATTTATATTCTTCAAAAACTGATAATCTGGTTTTACATGTGTAAGTCAAACTCTAAACAAAAGAATAGTTACGATGTAGAATAAAAGATACTCATGCATAATATTAAATAAAAAATAAAATGCATACATTACTCATACAGATTTTTATTAAAATAGAAAAACAAATTTTATTAAAATAAAATCAAATAAAAAAAATTTAAATTATGATTTTTAGTATACAACCCTAACAGCTTATTCAAAAGGTTTAATACATATCACAAGGAAGGAGGAAATTCTATCTATTTCACACTCCGTAAAAGCAACCAAAAGAAAATAGAAAGGGTTACTATCTTCGTTAAGCAGGACCGAACTTCGTCTAATCTTGAAATTCTCCCTTCTCCACAAACTCTCCTTCATCATCTAGCATGAAACGCTATGTGCTGCGATGCCTAGAAAAAACTCCAGAGCCCTACCTTTCTAGCTCATATAAAACTTATCGTGGATTCCAACTAGAGTGCACAACAAGATGCCAATAATATAGTAAAATTTTCACTTTGCACATCATAGATCTCAAGTAGATTATGACGAGTATAATGACTGAATGAGAACATGGATCATAAATGCAACCACCTCAACCACAAGGACAAAAACTGGCAGAACTTTGGCTGAGAATCCATAAGATTAAACTTTATTAGTAATTAAACACTAAAGCCATTACAAATGACTCTCGTTGTGAAATAATAACCGTGTCGCCTAGTGTCATACCACAGTAGTTTCATTCAAATTATAATGGCGGGGGTACTCTCCACCAAAGTGTTAGTGATGCTTTCGTCGTCGGTGTCAAACTAAAGTTTAAGACTCGAGGAGAAAAATAAGCGTATGACTAAACTAACCAATTGATCCAATGATTAGACTTTATTGGTAATCTAACACTAAAGCCATATTGAATGACCATCGTTGTGAAATAATTGTTAGAGTTGTATATTAAAAATCATGATTTTTTTATTTTAGTATTTAATTTTATTTATTAATAAAATTAATTTTTTTTATTTTATGAGAATCTTAATGAGTAATGTATACATTTTATTATTTATTTAATATTGTGCATGTGTGTCTTTTATTTTACATGGTATTTAATTTGGTGTGTAGAGTTCGATTTATACACAAAAGACCAGATTATCGGTTCTTGTAGAATATAATTTTTTTGATTCACAATTTAGATAGAATTTGACAAACTATTGGAATGATTGTAGCGCAAAGTTTTAGTAGACCTAACTTGATTACAAAAAACAGATAATGGCGTCGCCTATTGTTTCGACTTGCTGTGCTAGTATATTTTGTGTGTATTGAACTGAACTATGTTGAAGTAATTAATTTTATATTGATTATATAAATTAATTCACACTCCATGGTTATTATGAGTATTTATGCTTTTAATCCCAAAATAGTTAATTATTTACGTATATTTAATATTCGTTATTTTGATTCATTAAATGGTGCAATCTTGTATGGGTCTATAATTCTGGTGAGTTAGATAGCAGTATTAATTATATAGTAATATATTAATAATTGACTTAATTCACGTCTCGAATAATCGGGATTAGCAATACCCCTTTAAAGAAACTTATAAATTTTGACTGAGTCAAAATCGGTAGGTGAATTTAATTATTTTACAGTTAAATAAGTTAAGCAGAAAGTTTTAAAGAATTTATTTAAGAAGTCAATTAAATATAATTGTCAGTAATTTAATTTAATTGACGGGTATCGAGAATCTTAACGTGGAGAGAATAAATAAACATTTAATAACAATAGCTCGAATACTACGATTTTGAGAATAAGGCTAGGAGTGCAATTATAATTTTTTAGTGGAATAAATTATAATTTATGTTTCTATGAAATTGCTTTTGTGTTGAGGCAGAATTTCAAAATTACATTGAAAATTCATATTTTATTTACTCCACAGGTCCATGCTATTATTTATTTATATGCTGTTATAAAAATCTGACGCCATAATTCATATTATTCAATTAATGATTAGGTTGCTAGGGTTTCTACGTTCTTTGAAAATTTTAATCTTAATCAAGAATGTTTTGAAGAATACGATAAATGAAAACCCATATTTTGTTCATGTTTAGCATTCGAGAATACAACAGAAGGTTTGTGTCGAAGATTTGACTAGAAGTCAAAATTCGCAACGGATCGTTGACTGAAAATTATTGCAGTAACCGAAATTATCCAACAAGAATTCGAAAGGTATAATCCTAAAACTAACTTTAGGAGTATTATCAAATTTTATTTTAATTGTTCGATATCAAAAATTTTTATTCTGAAGCCAATTTAGGCGTTTGCTGTGCTGTTATTTTTTTAACTAAAATCATATACATAATCTTAAAATCTTGGCAATTCTACCTCCAACAATTGGTATTAAAACCTATTTGATTATGTATATTTTATTATGAGTTTGGGTAGATTTAAATTGTACTAATTCAGTTTTGTAGGCAATCTAATCCCAACTTTTAATGGTTATTATTTTATATATTTGATTGTATGGTTTAATGATTATTAAATTATTCTTTTAACTACGAAAGTTGATCGTGGTAGATTGATTTTAAACTTATCGGAGGTATAGGATCAATCTAAATATTTTTTTTTGATTTCTAGTTTTTTTTTTATTTTACATAAAAAAAATGAAGTTGAAGAATTTTGTAACAATTCCAAGGGGAATGGACGAAGTTGCTAACATGAAGGTATATGATATTGTTCAGCATCCTTTATCATCATGGATCATGCGATTATCTAATCATGGAATATATCATGGTTTGGATGTTTTTTCATAGCCACGTGGGTTAATAATCCATGATTCATGGAATGAATTCATGGAATGCTAAAAGATTATCAAGGCCTGTGCATTCGTATTGGGAATCTGGGATTCATAGCCAATGACTAGCGCTGTTTTTTTATGAGCCTCTTGAACAACATTTAAAAGGCACGCATCAAGCATAAGCGGCGGAACAGGCGCGGTGCGGCGTGGGGAACGTGTTGGGGCAGCAGTGGTGCGTGGTCAGGCGGCAGCAACAGCGGCAATAATTTAGCTGAATTATAATTTGCAGGAGCTGAGTTGAACAAGATTTTTGATTGGTTATAAAATTTTAATAGGATCATAAGACTAGAATTTTATTTTTGACAAGATTGCACGGTTTTTAAATGTACAGAAATTCTTTGGCTAAAGAGTTATAGATTGACCATAAAAGTTAAGATTTAATGTATTTATTTATTTATTTATTTATTTAAATGCGTAAATATTTTTATTTCGATTTATTTACTATGTTCAATTTTAATTAATTTTGATTAATTTAAAATTATTTTTTTTGTAACGAAAAAAAATAAAATTTTCTTTAATTAAAATTTCTTTTAAAAGAAAATTTTAGAGTTTTATTTAGTTACAAAAAAACAAGTTAAAAAATGTTTTTTTAAATCAGATATCTTAAAAAGCGTGATAGTTAATTTCGAATTTTTTGAATTAATTAAAAGGAGTTTAATTTTAATAAATTATTTTTTTTCAAAATATGTGTAATAAAAAAAATAAACTAAAATTCCTGATTTTTATTTAAAATTAACTTTTTAAATAAATAAAATTTGAGAATTTTATTTCTTACACATACAAACACTTAAAGATAGTTTAAAAATTGAAATCTTTTACAACGTATAGTTTTCAAAAATTAAAAATTTATTTTAATTAAAATTTTTTTATAATTCTCAAAAATATTTTAAAAACTAAGAGAGTGAGAACAATAAAAAAAACTCTGGTCCCATTTCAATATCATCTAACCTAGGGTTGCATTAAAAGTTATTGACTGCTAAATGCAGTTGACCCCGTATTACTTGGATGAGGAACTCCACAAGTATGCTTCCTTCCAATTCTTTGAAGCCTCAAATTAGTTAAATTCCATTTTTTGACACAAATAATGAAACCTAGGAAATTATTCTATACCCACTGAAAACATAGAATGCAGGTAAAGTTATCTGATAGGGCTAAATTTCTTAGACCATCGATAGTGCCTGATGAATACCTGGGATCAGATTATGTGATCAGAAGATCCAGATTGGGGGACGTATTCCCTTCTCTCTCATTTTTCATTCTTGTTAGTAGATGCGTGATTAATTGAGAAGAAAAGTAATATCATATCAAGTTGACAAGTAGTATCATGTCCTTATTAAGGTGGTATATTAAAAATTATATTTTTTTTAATATTTAATTTTATTTTAATAAAATTAATTTTTTATTTTATAAGAATCTTAATGAGCAATATATGCAATATTATTTTTTTAATATTATGCATGGATGTCCTTTATTCTGTACAATATTTAATCTGGTGTGTAGAATACGATTTGCACACAGAATATCATATTTTAAGTTCTTACAGAATATAAGTTTTATGTTTACAGTTTAGATAGAAATGGATATACCATCGGTACGACTGTAATATAGAATTTTAGTATACATGTCTTGGTTACGAGAAACAGATAATAATTTCGTCTATTGTTCCGACTCTCTGTACTAGTACACTTTGTATGTATTGAACGGAACACATTGGGATAATTAATTTTATACTGCCTATATAAATTAATTTACACCCAAAAATTATTATGAATAATATTTATACTCTTAATTCTGAAATAATTATTAATTTGTATATATTTAATATTTATTATTTTGATTCATTAGATGGTGCGATTTTCTATGGGTCTATATTTCAGGTGAATTGGATAGTGGTATTATTTATATAAAAAATATTAATTATTAACGTAATCCACGTCTCGAATGATCGGGATTGACGATACCTCTTTAAGGAAGCTTATAAATTTTGACAGGGCCAAACCCTGCTAGTGAATTTAATTATCTAGCGATCAAATAAGTTAAGCTGAAGGGTTTAAAGAATCTAAAGATGCTAATTAAATTAAATTATCAGTAATTAAATTTAATTGGCATGTATCGATAATCTTAACATGGGGAGATTAATTAAGCATTTAATAATAGGAGCTCAATGCAAAAAAGTCTTGAGATTATGACTTAGAGTGCAATTATAGTTCTTTAGTGGTGTGAACCATAATTTAGTATTTTTATAGAAATTGTAGAAACCGCTGCAAGGTTTTCATAACTACAAATGTCGCTAAGAGGTTTGCTTAATCGCGAAAATCGCTGGATACGTATCTGTGTTCTACTAGAAATTTTTGTTATAATTACTCCACAGATCCCTGCTGTAACCCTATAAATATGCGGATAAACTAAACCAAATTCATAACTTGTCTTTAAGACTGAAGTCGATCAGATTCTGTCGGTACGAGTTCTCGAAAGTTTGTAACCCACACTACGTTTGGGAATCGCATAAGGGAATACAGTAAAATGTTTAACGGGTGCTTCAACTCGGAATCAAAATCGTAGTTGAAGAATCGATCGAAAAAAAGTATTCTTCTAAATTAACCATGGTTGCATGGGTTTTTATTTTGATTGTTCGACAGTAAAAGTTTTATTCGGAGCCCATTTCGCGTTTGCCCGTAAAATTAATTTTTATCGAAAATCGTTTACAAAAATAATGATCTTAACAGTTTTTTCTCCAACAGTTCCAACAGTATGGAAGATGGAGGCTTCTTCAAACCCAACGCAAAAATTTCTATTTCAACCTCTTTAGCATTTCCTCCACCATGATCCCCATTTATGGTTTGACCATGATCCCCCATCATAAGAAGTAAAGTATTTTCATGTAAGCCACTAGGACCAGACTGGCTCTCCAGAACCTCAACAACTTTCTCTAAAATAACATTGTATTACTCCAATTTTTCTACAATCGAAATGGAATTAACACCAAATATATGACCAACATGATCCACACCAAGAAAATGTGCTATGAGAACATTCCAATCTTCTTCGTAAAAGGATGGAGACAAATGTTTGGTGCATCCATTGTCAACCGTTTGAAGATCTTTAACATTAAAGGAGGGGAATGGATTAAGATCCAATAAAATGATGAGGAAATAGGTGCAACCAAGTATCATCCCCCATCATCACCACTCGTTTTCCATTCTGAACCAACTGAGATATCAGGTTATCTTCAACGATTGTAGGAGCACCATAGCTATTACCCACATAATGATTAAAACATGCCATTAGATTGAGGCTCAAATTGAGATGTAAAAGGTTAATCTCTCCATTATGATTCAAAATATAGTTTGAACTGAACAAATCTTGCGTAGTTATCTAGTTTGAACTGAATCTTTCACCCCTTTTACTTAATCTAGGGAAATATTTTTCGTTAACCATATGCTAAAATCTCTTCCCACCTTATTTAAACCCATCATTTTATGATTCAATCTTTACCATGTCAATCCTTCTAGCTCCACTTCTGCCTACACTATTGTTAGAGGTAAAACTGTCAAGATCACTACTTTTGTAAATAATTTCTGATAAAAAAAAATGAACGAACAATAGCCGAAACGGGCTCCAGATAAAACATTTGATGTCGAATGATCAAAATAAAAATTTGTACCACCACAGTTAATTTAGAAGAATATTTTTTTGGTCGATTCTCCAACTACGAATTTTTATTCTGAGTTGAAGCACACGTCAGACCTTCTACTGTATTCCCTTATGCGATTCCCAAACGTAGTGTGGGCTACGAACCTTCGAAAATTTGTATCGACAAAACCTGGTCAGCTTTAATTTTGAAGACAAGTTATGAATTTGGTTCAGCCTACGCACATATTTATAGGGCTACAACAAGGACCTATAGAGTAATTATAACAAAATTTTTTAGTGTAAGCCAGATACGTATTCAGCAATTTTTGCAATTAAGCAAACCTCTTAATGGTATCTGTAATTATGAAAACCTTGTAGCGAATTCTGTAATTTTCATAAAATACTAAATTACAGTTTACACCACTAAAGAACTGTAATTGCATTCTAAGTCATAATCTTAAAATCATATTGCATTGAGCTTCTATTATTAAATACTTAATTCATCTTTCCACGTTAAAATTCCCGATACCTACTAATTAAATTTGATTACTAACAATTTAATTTAATCGGCATCTTTAAATTCCTTAAACCCTTCCGCTTAACTTATTTGAGCGTCGGATAATCAAATCTACCTGTAGGGTTTGACTCGGTCAAAACTTATAAGCTTCCGTAAGGGAGTATCGTCAATCCCGATCATTCGAGACTTGAATTTCTTCAATAATTAATATTCACCATATAAATAATACCGCTATCCAACTCACCGGTTATATAGACCCATATAAGATAGTACCCTATAATAAATCAAAACAACGAATATTAAATATACACAAATCAATAATTATTTCAAGATTAAGAGTATATGCACTCTTCATAATAACCTTGAGCTGTGAATTAATTTATATAATCAATATAAAATTAATTACCCATATGTGTCCCATTGAATACACACAAAGTGTACTAATACAGAGAGTCGGAACAATAGACGACGCTATTATCCGTTCTCCATAACCAAGACATGCCTACTAAAATTCTGTGCTACAGTTATATCGATGGTATGTCTATTTCCATCTAAACTGTAAACAAATAACTTATATTCTGCAAAAACCTAAAATCTGATCTTCTGTGTGCAAGCCGTAGTCTACACACTAGATTAAATACTGTACAGAATAAAGGGCATTAATGCATAATATTAAAGAAATGATATTACACACATTGGTCACTAAGATTTTTCATAAAATAAAAATAATAATTTTATTAAAATAAAATTAAATACTAAAAATATAGTTTTCAGTATACTAACCATAACAATCTTACACTTATACTCAAAACCATGCTGCCACACATTTGACTCTCATGCCCTTTACATGACTATCAAAAGTTTTAGCCGGTAAGATCTTTGTAAAAGTATCTGCAAGATTGTCTTTTAATGCAATCTTGGTCATATCAACATCACCTCTCTGTACAATTTTTCGTATTAGGTGATACTTACGCTCAATGTGCTTTCTTTTCTTGTGGACTATTGGTTCCTTCGAGTTTGCAATCGCTTCGCTTTTATCACAATAAAGTGTAATAGACGACTGAACTGAAGGAATTACGTCTAGATCTACCAAGAAGTTCCTGAGCCAAATAGCCTATTTGGCTGCTTCAAAAGCTGCCACATACTCGGTCTCCATGGTAGAATCAGCAACGCAGAACTGCTTGATACTCCTCCAACTTATAGCTCCACCTTCTAAGGTAAACATATATCTTAAGGTAGAATTACGAAAATCTTTGTCTGACTAAAAATCTAAGTTTATGTACCCTAAAGGTACTAGACTGTCTGCCTGCTAAACCAACTTATATTCCTTAGTCTTTTTCAAGTACTTGATTATATTTTTTATCGAAATCTAATGTTCCTACATTGGGTTAGACTGATATTTTCTAATCATGCCAATGACATGACAGATGTCGGGTCTAGTGCAAAATATAGCATACATTAGGTTTCCTACTACCAAAGCATAAGGAACTGCCTTCACTTTCTCTATCTCAACAGGTGTCTTAGGGCACTAATCCTTGGATATAGTGATTCCATACGTGAAAGAGAGAAATTTTTTTTTGGAATCATGAATGCTAAAATGAGTAAGGATATCATTGATATAATTTGTTTGTGATAAACCCAATATCCTTTGTTTCTAATCTCGCACAAGTTTGATCCTTAGGATGTGACTGACTTCTCTCAAGTCCTTCATATCGAACTGTTCAGATAACCGTACTTTTACCGTAGATAATGTCCCCACATCGTTTCCGATGAGCAAAATATCATCTACATAAAGTACTAGAAAGATCACCATGCTTCCGTCACGTTTCTTGTACATATAAGATTATCTGGAATCTAATCAAAGTCACAAGACTTTATAGCTTGATCAAACCGAGTATTCCAAAACCTCGATACCTGCTTAAGTCCATAAACGAATCTCTTGAGCTTGCACAACATGTGCTCCTAACCCTTCGCTATAAAACTGTCTGGTTGTACCATATAGATAAACTCATTAAGACTTCCGTTAAGGAAAGCTATCTTGACATCCATTTGCCAAATTTCGTAATCAAAATGTGCAGCAATTGATAAGAGAATCCGGATAGACTTAAGCATGGCTACCGGCGAAATTTTTTTCTCATAATCGATCCCTTCTTTTTGAGTGAACCATTTTGCAACAAACCTAACTTTGAAGGTTTCAACTTTCTCGTATGCTGGTCTCTTCCTCTTGTAGTTCTATTTGCATCCACTGAATTTTTATCCTTTTAGGTGATTTTACAAGTTTTTAGACCTGATTAGAATACATAGATTCTATCTCTGAATTCATAGCCTTTTGCCAAAGATCTACATTTTTGTCCTAAAGTGCTTTATTGTAGTTACAAGGTTTAGTATCCAGTTCTGTTGGGATCCTGTTAAAAAACTCTCCCAAGAACATATATCGATCAGGTTGATGAGCAACTCTCCCACTACGACGAGGCACTACCTGTGTCTGTGTATTAACAATAACACGTTGTGCAGAATCTGAACCCTGTGCACTAGCACCCTGTTCATGATTTGCACATGTCTCGATAATTCTCCTACTATGACGAGACAATCGGATATCAGTAACTTGTGATTCCTCTTCTGTTCTACTGGTATTTTCTCTCATTTCTTCAAGAATAATTTTACTATTGGACCTGTGGTCCATAATATAATCATATTTCAAGAATCGAGTATTGGTGTTAACAATGATCTTCTGATCCTTAGAATTATAAAACAGACCACTTATCGTTCCCTTGGGATATCCCATAAAGAAACAGACCTCTGTCGTTGGTTCCAACTTATCTGCATTCCCTTTCAGCACACGTGCTAGACACCCCAAAATCCAAATGTGTTTCAAACTAGGCTTACGCGCGGTCCACAATTCTGTGAGAGTAGAAGGTACTGACTTAGAAAGTACCGAGTTTAGAATGTAAGCCGTTGTTTCTAATGCGAGTCCCAAAAACGAATCGAGTAAACATGAATAACTCATCACAGACCTTACCATCTCCATAAGAGTCATATTCCTTATTTTTGCTACACCATTCTCCTGCGGAGTGCCCGGTGTAGTCAACTGGGATATAATTCCTTCTGATGATAAGTAGTCCCTAAACTCTCTAAAGATATATTTTCCACCACAATCGGATCGTAGTGATTTGATACTTTTATCCAAACGCATCTTTGTAGGCCTTAAATTTTTTGAATTTCTTAAAGCATTCAGACATACGGTGTATCAGGTAAATGTATCCATACATTGAGTAGTCATCAATGAAACTGCAAAATACTCAAAACCACCTCTAGTCGAAATTGTCATAGGACCATACACATCAGAATGAACCAGTTCCAACGATTTTTTAGCTATATATCCTTTGGTTGAAAGGGCCTTTTGGTCATCTTATCATCTGAGCAAGATTCACATACTAGAAGTGCATCCACTTCCAATGAACTCAAATGTCCATCTTTTATCAGTCTGTTTATTCTTTTTAGGTTAATATGACCCAAGCATAAGTGCAAAAGAAACGTTTGGTTCATTAAAGAAGGAAACTTTCTTATATGATAAATTAGATGTGTTATTCAATACAATCAGTTACAGTGTAGGAGAGATTGGAGTAATAATATAAAGATCATCCACTAATATACCAGAACATATAACCCGTTTATTATCCTTAATAACCATAGAGTTATTAAAATAAACTAAAAATCCGTATTTAACCAATCTAAAAATGAAAACTAAGTTCTTTCTAATGGAAGGTACATAAATACAATCTCTTAATATTATAATCATATATCTACTAAAACTGAGAGTGACATCTCCTACTGCAACTGTTGCCACCCTTATATTATTGTTCATATATAGATATATTTTTTCATTACTGAGTTGCCTAGTTTCCTGAAACCCTTGCAATGAATTGCAGACATGATTAGTGGCTCTCGTATCTATACACTAGGTACCAGTAGATAACACCGCTAAATATATTTTCACAACCAGTGAACAGAAATTACCCTAATTGTTCAATTTGCTTAGATAAACTGGACATTGCTTTTTCCAGTGCTATAGCTGGTTGGAGTAAAAACATCCGTCTTTTGACTTTTTCACACTAGTTTGTGGCTCACTAACTATCTTAAAAATCGTGTCACCCTATTTTTGAATCTTTTTCTTTTTCATCATTTTCGCCCAAAGGAAGAATTTTTTTCAGAAACAAACTCATTTCCTAGCATTAAAGAAATACCCTTGGTAGTTAAAGCTATATCTAAGTTACTTTTTCAGTCAATAAAATTTGATCCCGTTAGTTTGTTTTCTTTGAGTATAATCATGAATGAATTGAAAGCCATTTTATTCATGAGAATTACATAATTAAAATTAACTGTTAATTATGATGAGCAATACTTTGAATTTATTTTAGTTTGGTTCCCTCTACAATTTTAAAAAAAAATTCGCCAGCAGCCTGGGAACCTGTGAATATCGTGTCTCAATGGGAGGACGTCTACTATCCATCGTTTGTCCAGACAAGTCAATTCTTTTTAATTTTTTTATCTAGGCAACTAACCATGCCAAGTAAAATTAAATAGCTGACATAGTTTCGGTCTAATAAATAATAATAGTGACTCAGATGGAGAAAATACTATTAGAAATAGCTAAGTATTAACCATAACTTAATCCCAAATTAATTGTTTCGCAATGAACCCTTCAGATAGAGAAGTGATCCACACTAACAATTATCCAGAATTATCCTTAAAGAGATTTGTACTTGCGATATCGTAATTAATATGTCCGATGGGGAGGAAGGCCATACTTCCAACATTCAGGATTTAATTACATCGCATACAAATTGGTGATGAATACCGCAGAATTTATATGTGAATAAATTTTCTCTCACTTAGATTTTTAAATTTTTTTGAAGGTTATAAAAATCTGTTTAATTTAAAATAAATTTATTAATTTTAAAACCACATAATCTGAAAGAGTCCAAAACTTAGGTTCGTGTACACGATTCCAAATATTTCAATTTGTCAAACTACTTTTTCATATTTTAATGCGTAACAAATAAAATTCAATGAATGCACAGTTTTTCCTTCAACTTTTTAGTTAAGATAGTGATTAAAGGTATTTAATAATTTTATTTAATGTTACACATTTTTCAAAAAATAATAATTTATTTAGATTAAATATTTTTTTATTTAATTAATTCAAAATTCGAAATTAATTTTTATTTTTTCCAAGATATCCGATTTAATAAAAAATCATCTTAAACGTGATATTTTATATAAAAAAAATAAAATATCTAAAATTTTTCTATTTAATTAAAAATTTTAATTTTATTTATTTTTACAAAATATTTAATTAAAATCAAATTTTTTGAATTAATTAAATTAATAGAAAAATATAAAACAGATATACATCATCCACGCAGTTCATTATAATATAAATGCAAGATATGTATATATCCCGATTTTATGATTAAATCGAAACTCTGAAGAGTTTCAGTCTCCTATTTTGTAGATAAGCTGTAAGAGTTTCAATCATTTAAAACAATTGCTTGTCGGTATCCAAATAGCATTAGGAGTCTCTGATTTACAATGATATACAAATATATCACATCACGATCAAACCATATCAAAAAACACGATCTAAGACAGCCTGGACCAGCCACCACCACCACCGGCCACCAACATGCCCCCAGCCTGTGCCGCAAAATTCCCGAGATCGTTCCGGCTTCATCTGAGCTCCGTTTTCGTTCTAGTTTTTTCTAGAATGTAGCTAACAAAATATACTTTTTTATGTCAAAAAAATGGTTCAAAACAGCTTGACAAATAGGCTTCAATGGCGCCGAAACACAAAACATGTTGCTGCCTCGCAACAGCACTACACCGCCAACTTTTCAAGGCCGTTTCGGCCTCATCCGAACTCTGTTTTAATCCCTTTTTTTTGCAACGCAGCTAACGAAATAAAATATATTTTTGTAAAAAAATTTGATTTAAAAACAGCCCGAAAACAGCCATCAAAAGCCCAAAAAGTCACTGCGCCCCACCGCCCACCACTGCTGCTATTATGCCGCTTGTTTCAGCTTGTTCCGTGGTTGTTTTGGCGCATATTTTTCACTGATTTTAGCATTGATATATAGCAATATTCTGCCTTGAAGAATGACTCAAAAACAATCCCAAAATACCTCAAAATGGAGTTTCAAAATAGCCCGAACAGTCGACTATTGCCGCCGGCCATGCCGCCGCTTTTCAACTAGTTTCTGTAGCTATTTTTCTCTAGTTTTGGACTATTTTTCAGGTATATTTTGTTGCTATTTTAT
This sequence comes from Heliamphora exappendiculata, assembly GCA_034768845.1. Classification (NCBI taxonomy): domain Eukaryota; kingdom Viridiplantae; phylum Streptophyta; class Magnoliopsida; order Ericales; family Sarraceniaceae; genus Heliamphora; species Heliamphora exappendiculata. The sequence goes on from JAOTRH010446940.1 coordinate 14,025, forward strand.
GCCTAAAAATCTTCTTAAAAATAGTTTCGAAAACATCCGAAAAAATCACCAAAAATGACTCGAACTGCCCGCCGCCAAAAGTGCCGCCGGTGCGCTGTTTTTCCATTATTTTTTTGTGTTTTTAGGAAACGTTTTATTGGTATTTTTAAGTTTAAAACTACAAAAATATTGTCACAAAAATCATAGAAAAACCACAGTGATCTGTGGCCCAAAACCACCGTCGGTGCCGTCAGTTATGCCGCTGCCTGTTTTTCGTGTTCTTGGATATTCAAACATATTTTTAAATATTCTAAAATAATAATTAAAAATAAATAATAGCTATTACATCGAAAACATATGTCACATAAGCTCGCATTCGATCTAAAAAACTTAAACTACCACAATCAACTCTCGTGATTAAAAAAAATGTAGTCATCATCCAAACCATTTAACCAAACATGAATAAAAAGATGACTATTAAATTAGGATTAGAACGTTTACAAAATAAAATTAGCACAATTCTAAATCTACCAGACCCATCGATAAACCGTAAATAAAAAACGAAACGGCTTTGATAACAATTGTTGGAGGCGAAACTATCAAGATCATTGTTTTTGTAAACGATTTTCGATAAAAAAAACTAGACGGGCAATCATCGAAATAGGCTCCAGATAAAACTTTTGATGTCGAACGATCAAAATAAAAATCCGTGCCACCATAGTTAATTTGTAGGAATATCTTCTCGATCGATTCTCTAACTACAATTTTTGATTCCGAGTTGAAACTCTCAACAGACCTTTTACTGTATTCTCTTATGCGATTCCCGAATGTAGTATGGGTTACGAACCTTCAAGAACTCATACCAGCAGAACATGGTCAACTTTAATCTTGAAGATAAGTTATAAATTTGGTTCAGTTTACCCGCATATTTATAGGACTACAGCAGGAACCTGTGGAGTAATTATGACAAAGACTTCTAGTGTAACATAGATATGTATCAAGCAGTTTTCACAATTAAGCAAATCTCTCAGCGATATCTATAATTATGAAAACCTTACAGCGGTTTCTACAATTTTCATAAAACACTAAATTATAGTTCACACCACTCAAAAACTGTAATTGCACTCTAATCCATAATCTCAAGTCCATCTAGTATTGAGCTCCTGTTATTAAATACTTAACTCATCTACTCACGTCAAGATTCCCGATACCCACTAATTAAATTTAATAACTGATAATTTAATTTAATCGGCATCTTTAAATTTCTTAAACCTTTCTACTTAACTTATTTGACTGCCGGATAATCAAATCCACCTACAGAAGTTGGCCGGTCAAAACTTATAAGTTTCCTTCAGGCGGTATTATCAATCCTGATCATTCGAAATGTGAATTTCGTCAATAATTAATATTTACCATATAAATAATATCGCTATCCAATTCACCGGGCATATAGACCCATATAAGATCGCACCCTTTAATGAATCAAAACAACGAATATTAAATATACACAAATCAATAATTATTTCAAGATTAAGAGTATAAGCACTTTGCATAATAATTTTGGGGTGTGAATTAATTTATATAGTCAGTATAAAATTAATTATCCCAATGTGTCCTGTTCAATACACATAAAGTGTACTAACAGAGAGAGTCGGAACAATAGACGACGCTATTAGCTGTTTTTCGTAACCACGACAAGTCTACTAAAATTCTGTGCCATAGTCGTACCGATGGTATGCCCATTTTCATATAAACTGTGAACAAATAACTTATATTTTGCAAGAATCTAAAATCTAATCTTTTGTGTGCAAGCTGTGTACTCTAAATACCAGATTAAATATTGTACAGAATAAAGAATATCCATGCATAACATTAAAGAAAGTATATTGCATACATTATTCATTAAAATTCTCATAAAATGAAAAAAATTAATTTTATTAAAATAAAATTAAATACTAAAAATATGATTTTCAGTATACAATTCTAACAATTATGTCATTTAATCCATGATATGCGCTGCACCCAACTTCACACGACACATCAAATTTATAATCTATTCATTGTCACACATTGTCCTCAAATCCCCATGTATGAGTGCCATTCTTTGGTCATGAGATCAACACAACACAAAAATACTCCCCATACTAGCTAGTCTGCTAATGTACCAACCATATGTTATCAGTATGACTAATGACATGAATCATTTTAAGTTTTCCATCCATTAACAAACAAAATAGAATATAAATTCTAATTATCAAAAAAACTATCCAAGGTCAGAAATCACTAGTTGACCTATATTTTTTTTAACTCAAATAACCTTTCCCTGTACTCTTATCTTTTTCTTTAGCCAAACTTCCTGAACTTAACAAAAATTCCTTATCCATATTAGTTAGAAGAAAATTTTCCATACATGACAAATCACGTAATATATTACTCTTACCAATACTTAATGCAGACATCTCCCAATCTAGTAAATCAACATTCTCCCAAACACCTTTTCTAGAACTTATTACTTTATCTCTATAAATGTCTTCATGTCTCATACCAGCAGACACACACTTCAAAAAATCAAACACAGTTAAAAACTTAGACATCGTATAGTTTGTAATATTCTACTCCCCTCGAGTACACAAAAACACCTGTTGCCAATCGCATCTATTGAATGTACACAAGGTTGTCAATCATCCCATTCTTAGACAACATCAAACGTAATGATGTCGAGCACAATGAAATAAAAAACGAGATGGCAACCCACGATCTCCAGCTCACATAACATACACACACATTTCAATATCATGCTTCCCTCGATAGGAGTCTCAAATTCTCAATAGTCAAGACACTATCTAACCCCTCTATCGATAAACGTAGAGCAGATACAAATGCAAAAGGAATAATAGACTGTGATGCTCCCCATTCTACTCTGTAGCTTACTCTCTATAAACTTTCGAGTATTTGGCTCTCCCACAAACGTCGAAAGATTCAAACTTTAGGGCTCTCTCATAGTCGAAATGATCATAGGCTTGGTGTTCCCAACACCTCCCCTCTTGGTCTCATCTAGAACACGCACCATATTCAACCTCTCCGACATCATCCCTACACTACCTACCAATTCATGCAGGGCCTTGACATCCCATTATTTAGGAACTTGCTTATCTGCACGATCTTTGCCTCAACCGCAACCTCTACGCTATGTGGAAACATCATTTTATAAAAGAAACACAGAATATCAATACATAATTCATAATCACGCCGTCCCTTCGCGCATGAAAACAAACTTAAGTAATACTAAACACATTCATCACATTCAAGCGATATCACACAAACACATAGTAAAATATCGAGGAAAAATCTTAGGAATGACACACTAATCCGGATAACTAATTCGGATTTTTCATAAAAATAACGTCGGCCAAACACTTTTCTATTTCGAACCCCAAAATAGCTGACTGGACACCCAAAAGCAAGCCATATCATTCCAAAACCTAGCCTCCATGCTTATATAAACACGCAGCACGTTCAAGACAATTCATTTACAAACTCATACAAGCACACAATTCATGTGGTGTAGTAGTGCCTATACCAACAAACAATTTAAATACGAAAAATATCGTTACCCACGGCTCATTGGTATTCGAACTTAGAACTATGATACCATTCTGTCACGCCCTCACCTCCGAAACACGTGAACCCCACGACTCTTAGGTATTCGAATCTAGAGCTCTAATATCATTATGTCATGCCCTCACCTCCCAGGCACGTAAACCCCACGTGATAACCCAGCATTATAGAACAAGCGAGGGAAGACCTTTTTATAAAAGTCGTTTCATGATTAAAATCTCATTTGAAGAAAAACCTTTAAACTTAAGTTATTTGAAAAGATGTTACTCCTTAAATGTCAAGAAAATTTCTAAGTCTAAATTTTAAAAATTTTGGCAAATTTTTCTTTATTTTTCGGATAATTCCATTTTACATAATAACATGCCAAATGCACACAATATTATATACTCAAGTACAACCTAAATCTCAACACCCAACTACAATCTAAAGCTACTTAAAAGGCTATACATCTCGATATCATTATAATTACAGTCAATCCAAAGAAATAAACTATTCTTGAGCTCCATACATTTTTCAACTTATAACTAAGAAGTTAAAATAGCTAAACTTAAATACATGATCTCTTATAACCCATAAGCTCGTGCAAATTATGTAAAAGTTACAATTTGAGATTTGAGATTTGAGATCAAAACATTGAAGTTAGCCACAAAACGTTCCATCACATCACACTATAAATCACTTCAACTTTCTTGCTCTTTTCAACAAAAAAAAGTTACATATCACCACACAAGGTTTTAAATAAAAATTCGACACCCAAACTTATAGTCATCACATTAACCCCAAAATGAGATCAACGCCTCAAAAGATCTTCTAAGTCTTAACTTAATCATCATTACCTGAAAAATATTTAATATAACAATATGAGCCAAAGCTCATAGGAAAATTGACTAACTCAGAATAAATGTGTGAGATACAAGGGTAATTATATGGGTGTAATAATATTCTAGTATGTATACAGACAAATATACAATGATAATCTTAATAAGCTTTTATCAAAAATAAAATCCCACATAACAGATTTTTCACAAATTAGCAAGATAACATTGAACCTATCTTTCTCAATTAACTCAACCAACTTTGAGTCTCATAATTTTCTCCACAAATTCATGTTCAACGATATATTAAAACTTCAAGTTTCTCATCATATCCAACAATTCACATATTTCATAATATCACAACAAATTCAAGTTTATGGTTTCAATTAGGTACCGATTTCGGACGATAATTATAAATTTTCATGCAATTACACTCGACTGGGCCACTTAAGACCCAATATGTAACCATAAATTTTATAATTTACTCCAACAACTGCATTCCTTTACAATTTTCACATGAAACCGATGGGTAGGGAACCCGTGCACACTTTTACGAGAATTAACCTGACGAGTAGGACACCCAATCTTGTACAAATTTTTAGACTTTCATCGTGGAGTTAATTAAAGCCAAATTAATTTCACACGTTATCTCGGTATTTTAATTTAAGCATAACGCAATTCATATAATAGAAAAACATGCTTTAATTAATTTCATCAACACCTAACTTATGATTAAATTTACCCAATAATTTCCAATTACCCAATAAGTCTCAAATATCCAACAATTTTTCCTTATCATAAATAAATCAATTTTATCATAAATTAATTCAACAATAAAACATTTAAAATTTCTCAATAAATCTTAGATTTTTATCAAACTTCAACAAATCTCACACTCAATCCATAAAACCTATAGCAAATTAATTCTACAACCAACTAATTTCATTCTTAACTCCTCAAAAGTTTTAAATTTCTATCAAACTTCAAAATCTTCAAAATCAACTATTACAACACGAATTAATTTGGCACTATCACAAATTTATACCATTTAATCCAAATATTCTCAAGATTCATCTATGGTTTAAAAAATTTAGGTTTTTAAAATAAATTCTTTCAAAATTTAAAGCAAATCTAAGATATATAACGCAAATCCATAACATATCATCAAAATATTTAAACTTAGTAAAAAATCCAAGCTCTCGAAGCCCCAAAATGTTGAATTTCGCCATGCTCTAAAACCCTAGGTTCGGCCCCTTCTTGGATTCGGCTTCTAGAATGCTTAGAAACGACGCTTTTGTTGTATAAAGCTTGAATCCCTCTTGGTTGCCTCCAATTTCGTGTTAATCTCTCGCTAATTTACCAAGAAATCCATGGCTCCAAGCTTGAAGTTTCGACAATGGCGGCAAAGAAGAAAAATCAGGGAAGAAGAGAAGAACGGGAGGCGCAGTTTTTGGGGTGGGTTTGGGGTGTTTGGCCTTAATCTACCATGTGAATCCACTAATTGTGGTAGCAAAAGAAGGGGATTGAAATTTGAGTTTCATCCATGGAATCCAAAGGAGAGATTTAACAGAGAAGAAATAAATAAAAAGCTGTGTCGGCAACGGGGGGAAGTCGCCAGTAAGGGAGATGTGTTTTTGGTCTCCTAAGTTGTGTTTGTTTTCCTCATATATCTTTCTTTCTTTCTTTCTTTTTTTTTTTTTAAACAATTTTCTGCCAACTTCCAAATGAAAAAAAAATTAAGGAGAGAAACAATAAAAAAAAAAAAAGAAAAAAAAGAAAAGAAATAGGGAGGGTTTTCCGTTGGGCGCTGCTGGGGAATGGGGTTTTTTATGGCCTTCTCTTTCTTTTTTTTTCTTTTTTTTTGAATATTGTAAAGATTTTATTTAACCAACATTTACCCTTACTTTATTATTATTATTATTATTATTATTATTATAAGATAAGTTATTTGATTTCCTCCAACTTTATTTTAAATAAATTAATATTGTATTTGTTAAATTTTTTGACTTTCCAGAATTAGCTACAAATTATTATTTCAGTTTCCGCCACACACCAATTACCAATAGTATGCATTATTTTTCATAAAAAAATAATTTCTAGAAATTTAATAACGTTAAAATATTTAATAATAAAATAACAACGTACCGAGTCTCCACACCGCAAGTTTGAATGATTTGAGAAATTCAAAATACTTAAGACGGATGCAGAGAAGCGTTTGAAAAAAATGTATCAAGACACTTTGGTTTGACCGTGACGGTGAGTACCTTTTTTAGAGTTTATAGATTATTTGTCAGATGAGGGGATTACAGCCCAGTTGACTGCACCGGACACTCCACAGCAAAATGGTGTAGCAGAAAGAAAGAATATGACTTTTATGGAGATGGTGAGATATATGATGAATTATTCGGACTTAACCAATTTTGTTTAGGGATTTGTATTAGAGACCACAATTTATATTCTAAACTTTGTACATTCTAATTCAGTACATTTTACTTTCACAGAATTGTGGATCGGGCGCAAGCCTAGTTTAAGACATTTGAATTTGGGAGTGTCCAGCATACGTGCTGAAATGGAACACGAATATGGTGGAACCGAGAACGGTGAGAATGGTAATAAGGCAGGGCGGGGCCGGGAATTAGTTCTTCCATCCCCGTCCTATATTTGATCGGGGTGGAAATAAAAAAAATAATCGGAAAAGTAGCGAGAACGGACGGGAACGTGGATATTTTGGGAATAATTTTTAATATTTTAAATCATGATACTAATAATACTTATAAATAATATAATAAATAATAAATAAAAAAATAATAGTTGATGATTCAATATAACTAAATATACAAAATGTAAGAAATATAAAAGAAAATTAGAGATAAATATAATATTTTAATATTTTGAACTTATTATATTTATAAAATATATATTTTATGTAATCGGGAGTGTGACTGAGAAAAGCGGGACAGGATAAGAAAATACCATTCCCACATCTTTTGTTATTAGGGGTGGGAAAAAATCCATATAAAACAGGGTGGGGACGTGCGGGGATGGGGCGGGAAAAATTGCCATTCCTAAATAATGGGAGTTTGTATTTTTTGTTGGATATTCCAAGAGAATGAATGGTGATTTATTTAAAAATTCTAAAGATCAGAAGGTCATTGTTAGTGCCAATGCTCGATTCTTGAAAAAATAATTATATAATCGATCACTAACCCAAGAATAGAACTATTCTAGAAGAGCCGAGAGGCAATACCAGTAGTATGGTAGAAGCGCCACGGGAAAGTGTCATCAATATCCCATTACCTTATCGTAGTGGGAGAATTATCAGGACACGTAAAGATTTTGAACCAGATGAGAGTGCTACCATTAACATGCCGGTTTCAAAATCAAAAGAGCAAGTAGGTAATGATGCATAGAATTCAGAATTAGCACAACGTGTCATTACTAGTACATAGTGTTTGAGGTAATACTGTCAATATCATTATTTTTTGTAAACGATTTTCGGTAAAAAAATAATTGGATGGGCAAACACCCAAAACGGGCTCCAGATAAAACTTTTAACGTTGAACAATCAAAATAAACCCCGTGCAACCAAAGTTAATTTAAAAGAATACATTTTTTCGATCTATTTTTCAACTATGATTTGATTCCGAGTTGAAACTCCCGTCAGATATTCTATCGTATTCCCGTATGTATTAACATAGAGAGTCGAAACAGTAGACGAAATATTATATATGATATATGAGATATCAAACTGAGTCAATCTACCTGCATATATATAGGGCTACAACAGGGACTTGGAGTAATTATGAGTAATACTTCCAGTGGAACACAGATACCTACTAGCGGTTTCTGCAATTATGGAAAGATGCAAGGTTTCTGTAATTTTCATAAAATACTGAATTACAGTTCACACCACTAAAGAACTATAATTGCATTCTAACCCATAATCTCAAGACTTTCTTGCATTGAACTCCTGTTATTAAATGCTTATCATTTCTCCCAACGTTAAGATTCTCGATACCCGCCAATTAAATTTAATTACTTATAATTTAATTTAATCGGCATCTTTAAATTCTTTAAACCCTTCCACTTAACTTATTTGACCGCCGAATAATTAAATCCACATGTAGGGTTTGACCTGGTCAAAACTTATAAGCATCCTTAAGGGGATATCGTCAATCTCGATCTTTCGGAACGTGAATTCCGTTAATAATTAATATTTATCATATAAATAATACCGCTATCTAACTCACCGAGAATATATACCCATATAAGATTGCACTCTCTAATGAATTAAAACAACGAATATTAAATATATACAAATCAATAATTATTTCAAGATTAAGAGAATAAGCACTATTCATAATAACCTTGGAGTGTGAATTAATTTATATAATCAGTACAAAATTAATTACTCCAAATGTCTCATTTAATACACACAAAGTGTACTAGCACGGATAGTTGGAATAATAGACGATACTATTATCTATTCCCCGTAAGCAAAACAGGCCTACTAAAACTCTGTACTACAGTCGTATCGATGGTATGTTCATTTCCATCTAAACTGTGAACATAAAACTTATATTCTGGAAGAATCTAAAATCTAATCTTCTATGTGCAAGTCGTGCTTTGCATACCAAATTAAATATTATACAGAATATTGGACATTCATGCATATCAAAGAAATGATACACATACATTGCTCATAAAAATTCTCATAAAATAAAAAATTAATTTTATTAAAAATAAATTAAATACGAAAAACATGATTTTCAATATACTAACCCTAACAATCTCCCACTTATACTCAAAACTATGCTGCTATACATCTGACTCCCATGCTTTCTACATGACTATCAAAAGTCCTAGCGGGTAAGCTCTTTGTAAAGAATCTGCAAGGTTGTCTCCTGATGCAAGCTCTACGTTTGACTAGAAATTTGAGTATGTGTTCCGCAAAGGTACTAGACTGTCTGCCTGGTAAACTAACATATAATTCTTAGTCCTTTTTAAGTACTTGATTATATATTCTTTACTGTAATCCAATGCACCTACTATAGGTTAGACTCATATCTGCTAACCATGCCAACGGTAAAGCAAATGTCGGGTCTAGTGCAAAACATAGCATACATGAGGCTTCCAACTGCCGAAACATAAGGAACCACCTTCAACTTCTCTATCTCACAAGGTGTCTTAGGACATTGATCATTGGATAGAGTGATTCCATGCCTGAAAAGGAGAAACCATTTCTTGGAATCCTATATGCTAAAACGAGAAAGGATATTATCGATATACTTTGCTTGTGATAAGCCCAACATTCTTCATTTTCGATCTCGCACAAGCTTGATCCCAAGGATGTGGCTGGCTTCTCCCAAGTCTTTCATATCAAATTGCCTAGATAACCATACATTAATAGTAGGTAATGTCACCACGCTTTCGTTATACTTCTTGTACACACATGACTCATCCGAACTTTAATCAAAACTATAAGACTTTATAGCTTGATTAAACTAAGTGTTCCAAGAACTCGATGCTTGCTTAAATCCATAAATGGATCTCTTAATCTTGCACAGCATGTGCTCCTAGCCCTTTGCAATGAATATGTCTGGTTGTATCATATAGATACACTCGTCAAGACTTTCATTAAGGAAAGTTATCTTGACGTCCATTTGCCAGATTTCATAATCGAAATGAGCGGCAATGGATAAGAGAATCCGGATAGACGTAAGCATGGCTACTGGCGAAAAGGTTTTCTCATAGTCGATCCCTTCTTTCTGAGTGAACCATTTTGCAACAAGCCTAACTTTGAAGGTTTCAACTTTTTCGTCTATTTCTCTTTTCCTCTTATAGATCCACTTGCATCCAATAGGTTTTATCTATTCGGGTGGTTCTACAAGTTTTCAAACCTGATTGAAACACATAGATTCTCCAAAGTGGTATGATTGAAACAAATAGATTCTCCAGTTTCCAAACCTGATTGGATCCAATAGGTTTAATACACACAAAGGGAACCCTTCGTTCCCTTGAGATACCCAAAACGAATCGGGTAAACTTGAATAACTCATCATAGATCTTACCATCTCCATAAGAGTTCTATTCCTTCTTTTTGCTACACCATTCTGCTGTGGAGTGCCAGATGCAGTCAACTGGGATGTAATCCCTTCTGATGACAAGTAGTCCTTAAATTCTCCAAAGAGGTACTCCCCACCATGGTCGGATCGTAGTGATTTAATATTTTTACCCAGACGTTTCTCTTCCTCCACCTTGAATTTTTTGAATTTTTCAAAGTATTCAGATTTACGGTGCATCAGGTAAATGTATTCATACCTTGAGTAGTCATAATTGAAACTGATGAAATACTCAAAGCCATCTCTAGACCGGATTGTAATAGATCCATACACATCAGAATGAACAATCTCCAATGAACAATCTCTTGGTTATCTTACCCTCTAAGCAAGATTCAAAAACTAAAAGTGCCTCAATTTTCAATGAACTCAAAGGTCTATCTGTTACTAGTCTGTTTATTATTTTTAGATTAATATGACCCAAGCATAAGTGCCAAAGAAACGCTTGATTCATTAAAGAAGAAAACTTTCTCTTATATAGTAAAGTAGATGTGTTATTCATTTCAGTTAGTTGCAGTGTAGGAAAGATAGGAGATACAATATACAAATTATCCACCAATGTACCAGAACAAATAAAATATTTATTTTTCTTCAAAACGACAGTCACCAAAATTAACAGAATATTTGTCCTTTATTAAACTCGACACTGAAATTAAATTTTTTCTAATCGAAGGTACATAAAGACAATCTTTTAAAAGTAGTATTCTATCTCTACTAAAACTGAGAGTGACATATCTTACTGCAACTGTTGCCACCCTTGTATTATTACCCATTTACAGGTAGATTTTCCCATCACTATGCTGCTTGATTTCCTAGAACCCCTGCAAAGAATTATAGATACGATTAGTGGCTCCCGTATATACACACCAGGTACTAGTAGATAACACCGCTAAACATGTTTCAACAACCAGTGAACATAAATTATCTTATTTGTTCTGCTTATTGAGAAAAATCGGACACTATTTTTTCTAATACCAAAACTGGTTACAGTGATAGCACTTGTCTCTCGGCTTCTTCACACAAGCTTTTGGTCCCTTAACTGCTTTTAGATTTGTGTTTTCCTGTGTCTGAACCTTATTTTTTTTCTTACGTTTCGGCTTAGAGGAAGAACTTTTCTCAGCCACATACACAGAACCTGGTTTCCTAAGAACACCCTCAGCTACTTGAAGTTCCTTAAGAAGTTCTGCCAGTGAGTAGCTGAGCTTATTCATAGAATAGTTCAGGCAGAAGTGCTTAAAACTTTCAGGCAGTGATTGGAGTATGATATCGACATGGGTTTTTTAGTCAATTTCAGCTCCAAAGATCTTCAGTTCATTCAGAAGACTGATCATCTTTAGAACATGATCCTTAACTTGTGTACTTTCAACCATATTTTCATTTATTAGAGATCTCATGACCACTTACCTAGCAGCACGATTTTGGTCCCCAAATATTTTTTTGAAGTTCATCATCATGTCATAGGTACTAGGCATAGACTGATGTTAATGCTGCAAAACATTTGACATTGAAGCCAAAATATAACAGCGAACCATCTTATCAGCTTTTTGCTACTTCTAATGGGCCTGGGTTTCCCTTTCGGTAGCCCCCTCATTAGGTACTGGTGGACATATCTCAGTTAAAACAAACTTGTAATTCTCAGCAGTTAATACAATGTTCAACTTTCTTTTTCAGTCAACATAGTTTGGTCCCGTAAGTTTGTTTTTTTTAAGAATGGAAGCTAGTAGGTTGAAAGCCATTTTAATCTTGAGAATCACATAATTAAAATACAGTTAATTATGATGAACAAATTTTTGATTTCATTTTTATTTTATTCCCTGTACCATTTTAAAATTATTTTGCCAGCAGCCTGGTAAACTGAGAATAGCATACCACGATGGGTGGACGTCTACAATCCTTCATAAGACCAGACATGTCAATTCCTTTTAATTTTACTATTTAGGCAACTGACCATACCAAGTAAAATTAAAGAGCTAATATAGTTTCGATCAAGTATATAATAGCAGTGACTCAAATGGAGAGGATAGTATTATATACAGCTAAGTGTTAACCATCACCTAATCTCAAATCAATCGCTTCGCAATGAACCATTCAGATGGAGAAGTAATTCACACTCACAATTATACAGAATTATCCTTAAAGGAGATTTGTACTGGCGATACTACAATTAATCTGTTCGATAGGGAGGAATGCCTTACTGTCAACACGCATGGTTTAATTGTATCGTTTACAAACTAGTGATAGAGATCGCGGGATTTATCTGTGAATAAATTTCCTTCCCCCACTTAGATTTTTAAAACATTATTTAGGGTTATAAAAATTCATTTAATTAAAATAAATTTATTAATTTCAAAAACCACACGATCTGAAAGAATCAAATATCTTTACGTGTACACGATACCAAAGATTTTGGTTTATCAAACTATTTTTTCGTATTTAAATGTATAACAAATAAAATTTAAAAAGTACACAATTTTTTCTTTAGCTTTTCAGCTAAGATAGTGATTAAAAATATTTATTTATTTTATTTATCGTCCCACTTTTTTTGAAAAATAATAATTTATTTTGATTAAATATTTTTTTATTTAATTAATTCAAAATTTGAAATTAATTCTCACGTTTTTTCAAGATATCCGTTTTAAAATAAAATTATCTTAAACGTGATATTTTGTAGAAAAATAAAATATCGAAAGTTTTTTTTATTTAATTAATTAATTAATTAAAAAAACTTTATTTTATTTTTTATTACAAAATATTTTAATTAAAACTAAATTTTGAATTAATTAAATTAACAGAATAAATAAAATTAATATATATAATCTACGCAGTTAATAAAAAATTAAATACAAAATATAATAAAAAATTTCAATTTTATGATGTAATCAAAACTCAAAAGAGCTCCAGTCTCTTAATTTAAAATGATAAATTTTAAAATTCTTTTCTAATCAGCTACTTTTCAGATTGGGACAAAAACACCGCTGCTAACCAAACACGCCTGAATTACTCCAGAAACCGCTTCAGGTGTTTGCTTTGAGCTGGGATTGGAATTGGTTGCTTCAATTTCGAAAAAACAGTAGCGTTGTGTTTGGAATTGCAGCGCAACAGTGATGGAAAAATGCTGGAATTTCGCCACTTGCTTTTTGCTTTCTGGAATCCACTTGCTGCCGCCTTAATCCCAATCATGGACCATTAAAAAAAACTCCATGAATTCCCAAGCATTCAAGTGCACCTGAAAAACCGCAGGCTGTGAAAAGAAAAAAAACTGCTCCTTGAACAATCACAGTCACCGCAACTTTGATGGTGCTTTTTACACTGAAACAGTGCTGCGTTTGGCGTTGCCGCTTGGAACTTTTGCGCCATTGTTTGCGCGTGAATCAATTAGCCGTTGCTTCTTTTTTTCTTCTTTTTCTTTTTCTTCTTTAAACATCAAAACAGTGCTGAAACTGGCTGTTTTGAAGAAAATCGCTGCATTGATTTTGCTGCGATTGGCACCTGGCGTTTGCTGCTGCTGTGTTGCTCCACTGAAGGCAGCGTTTGGCTACTGCAGCTTTTAATTGCTGTGGCGGCTGTTGGCTGTTGCGGCAGTTTTTTTATTTATTATTATCTAAAAAAAAAAAATCTGGAGAGAAAAAAAATTTACGAAGAAAAATAATTCACGGCAAAAACCGTCGGTTGCTGCCGCCAACCACTGCCGGTTGCCGCCGCATTCATTTTTTTAAACCTGTTTTTATATTTTTTTTTCAAATAAACTAGAACAAAAACTTAAAGAACATAAAATTTTTACATCGAAACCTATGTCCCGTAGACTCACATTCGATCTAAAAAAACATTAATCTATCACAATCAACCCCCGTGAAAAAAAAATCATCATTTACGTATTCATTCAAATATGAAAATAAAAGATGATCATAAAATTTCTTCAACTATGATTTGATTTCGCGTTGAAACTCCTATTAGATTTTCTACCGTATTCCCGTATGTACTAACACAGAGAGTCTGAACAATAGACAAAATATGATATATGATATATGAGATATCAAACTGGTTCAGCTTATATATAGGGGTACAGCAGGGACCTAGGGGGTAATTATGAGTAAGAATTCTAGTGGAACACAGGTAAGACGCAGCGATTTCTACAATTTTCATAAAATACTGAATTACAGTTCACACCACTAAAGAACTATAATTGTACTTTGACTCATAATCTTAAGATATTCTTGCATTGAGCTCTTGTTATTAAATACTTACCATTTTTTTACATGTTAAGATTCCCGATATCCACAAATTAAATTTAATTACTGACAATTTAATTTAATCGGTATCTTAATATTCTTTAAGTCCTTCTGCTTAACTTATTTGACCGCCGGATAATTAAATTCACCTACAGGGTTTGACCCGGTCAAAACTTATAAGCATCCTTAAGGGGGTTTCGTCAATTCCGATCTTTCGGGACGTAGATACCTTCAATAATTAATATTTGGCATATAAATAATACCGCTATTTAACTCACCGAGAATATAGACCCATATAAGATCACAACCTCTAATGAATCAAAACAACGAATATTAAATATATGCAAATCAATAAGTATTTCAAGATTAAGATGATAAGTACTATTCATAATAATCTTGGGGTGTAAATTAATTTATATAGTCAGTATAAAATTAATTACCCCAAATATCTCGTTAAATACACATAAAATGTATTGGCACATAGAGTTGGAATAATAGATGACACTATTATCTGTTTCCCGTAACCAAGATAGCCTTACTAAAATTCTATGCCACAGTCGTACCGATGGTATGTCCATTTCCATCTAAACTGTCAACATAAAACTTATATTCTGTAAGAACCTAAAATATGATCTTCTGTGTGTAAGCCATACTCTACACACCAAATTAAATACTATACTAAATATCAGATATCCATGCATAACAAAAAAATAACATACATATATTACTCAAAGATTCTCATAAAATAAAAAATTAATTTTATTAAAAATAAAATTAAATACTAAAAATATGGTTTTCAGTATACCACCCTGTCATATAGATGCAGGAAGTGCCTTGTCAAAGCGGGAGGATTGTTCATCAACCCGATCGATATAGTTTCTCAAGAGAGTCTTTTGACAGAATCCCAAAGAAACTAGATACTGAATCCTATAAGTACAACAAAACACTTCAAGATAAAGATGCAGAATTATGGTAAAGGACTATGAATTCAAAGATGGAGTCTATGTACTCTAATAAAGTCTTAAAACTTGTAGAGTCACCCGAAGGGATAAAACCCATAAGATATAAGTGGATCTATAAGAGTAAGAGAGGAGCAGATGGGAAGGTGAAAATCTTTAAAGTTAAGCTTGTTGCAAAAGGTTTACTCAGAAAGAAGAGATCGATTATATTGAGACCTTTTTACCTACAGTCATGCTTAATTCTATCTAGATTTTCTTATCCATTGCGGCTCATTTCAATTACGAAATTTAACAAATGAATGTCGAGATAGCTTTCCTTAACGGAAGTCTTGACGAGTGTATCTTATATCGTACAACCGGGCGGTTTCATAGCAAAGGGTTAGGAGCACATGTTGTGTAAACTTAAGAGATCTATTTATGGACTTAAGCATGCATCTAGGTCTTGGAATACTTGGTTTGATCTGGCTATTAAGTCTTATGATTTTGATTAAAGTGCTAACGAGTCATGTGTGTAGAAAAAGCGTGATGGAAGTGTGGTGATCTTTCTAGTACTTTATGTGGATGATATTTTGCTCATCGAAAATGATGTGTGAGTGTTATCTTCAGGTGAAGATATGGTTATCCGACTAGTTGGATATGAAAGACTTGAAAGAAACTAGTCATATCCTTAAAATCAAGCTTATGCTAGATCGAAAACAGAAGATGTTAGGCTTCTCACAAGCTATTTATATTGATATCGTCCTTACATGTTTTAGCATGTAGGATTCCAAGAAAGAGCTTATCCCTTTTAGGTATAGAATCTCTCTATTCAAGGATTAGTGTTCTAAGTACCCGATGAGATAGAGAAGATGAATATGGTTCCATATGCTTCGGTAGTAGGAAGCCTCATGTATGATATACTTTGCACTTGTTAGAAAAAAGGGAGCCGCACAGCGAAAAAAAAGAGTTTTTGAATCGACGTCGTGACTGTAAAAAATGACGTATGAGATTTTAATGAAAAACGAAAACTATAATGATTTTAATAGTTTAATACATTTATGAAACTTGTCGAAAAGTTTCAAAAAATCCCGAATACGTTGAAGACGACCTTGCAATCTTCTCACGTATGACCTGGACGCACTACAACGATCACGATGTGTGGGCATCGATTTCAATCGAAGTGTTCTTCCTCCTATTGGTTTCTTCTCACACAATAATCTTCAAAAAGGAAAAATAAATTATTGCCAAAGAGGAGAAGGGGGTGGCCGCTATAGGGAAATATTGGAGTTAGGATTTGATTAATAAGTCTCCTTTTTAATATATAAGAATATATTAAAATTATATTAAGTATATGCTCTCTTTCTTAAAAGGATATAAAGTGATATACTTAACATAAATAATCAATCCTATCATCTCCTAGGGCTGACCACTTAGGGAGTAAACCCTAAGTGTGCCAAATACCAAAACTGTCCCTCATTAATTTAATTTAATTTTTGAATGTCCCCGGCGACAAAATCGGCATTCCAATTAAATTAAATAATTACCAAAATTAACAAGAAAAATATCCGTGCGTATTATGGGTTACGTGAGGGATCACAAGAAAGTATAGGACTCGGACTAACCGTACGAGAAAACTGGATATCCTTAACTCTGTCCCAAAGTTAGATTCTTTCCCGTACAAATCAGAACTTATTTCACTAAAGGTCCTGACTGAACTCCCGGCCCTAACTCAAATTATGTCTTGAGTTTTCAATTATCAA